>JAJEJO010000632.1:722600-758825 GCA_020662805.1 Glaucomys volans
TTTTTTTTTTTTTTTTTTTTTTTTTTTTTTTTTTTTTTTTTTTTTTTCCGTGAGGATCACTTGAGAGCCTGAGGGTGAAAGTCCCTGGTAAGCCACTAGGTCCTGGACACATGTCAGTCAGGAATTCAGCCCTGCAGAGAATGAGGTGGTGGCCTTGAACTGTTGCCCCATGTTAGAGTCTGCTTAAGCTAGGAAGTGGCCAGCCCAGCTCTGACCCAAAGAGAAGGCTGTCATTTCAGCTGATGTGGCATGGGCTGGTGGCTGATGGTGGTTTCAGACTGCCCATGTGTCTTTTTGGTAGTCTTGTATGCTCACACATTCAGAAATATGGGTGTGAATACATGCAGTCCATAGGCTGATAAATGTCTCAGCTGTGTGTCAACACATACACACATACACATGCTCACACCGTGCACCCACAGTCCTCACCTATTGTCTGCCCCATGATGACAGACCTATGATAAACACCTGTTGTCCCTTGACCACATAAAGCACACAGTTGCCCCAGCCCTACTCTCTAAGAGCCAAATGTTGCCTGAGGTCCCCAAGACCTGTAAGACAGGTCCCTGGAAGACAAGTTGTCATTTTTTAGCCTCTAGAATACACAGCTTCTTCTCAGAATCAGCTACCAAACAGCACCCAGCCCTGCACAGCCATGAGCACTCACCTCCTGGGAGCACTGCATGTACTTAAACACCTCCCCTTGATCCCATGTAATCTCCTGGCTTTTCCTCCTGTCTTCCTTTTTCTGCTTCCTTAACAACTCCTTTTCATCCTCTGCTGCTGTATTTCCATGAAAACATCTAGAAAGAAACACGTGCCATTCCCCAAGGCCCTTGAGGCAAGAGCCCCCCTGTCTCCAAGGAAGGGGACAAGGAAGAAAAGGAAATAGGAAGAGGATCTCTGGGGTCTGCTGCATGAGCAAACATCTGAGCAGAAGGTTTCAATTCTAGATCCTAAGAAGACCAACCAAAAACATCAAGCAGAGCCATTTAAAGAGCAGCAACGTGGACAAGATGGCTGGTCCCAGATCCCTATTCTACAGCTGCCCCTGCAGGGGAGGAAGGCCAGGGTTGGGCTCCCAGGGACACACCCATTGTGCAGCTGGCTCCTCACCGGGAAGGAGATTTGATTGTCCTCAGTGAGTCTGCTTCCTCTTGCAGTACAGAGTTCAGGCTTAGCCATAGGGGTGGGAGTGTCAGGTGGGGCTAGATCAAGAACTGACTGCCACCCAGGTCCGTAGGGGCATCCACATGGCCCAGCACTGCAGCATCCTACCTGGGGGCCTGAAGGCCATCATTCAGTAACATCTCATGCTTTTCAAGTCAGTTTCATTCTGTGAGATAGATAGGGCAAGAGGTACCACCCTACTTTTTATATAAGGAAATTGAACCATAAAACTCAGAGGGTCTGCTACAAAGTCCCACAGTTCTGAGATGGGGAATGGATGACCACCAAAATATTTCGTGCTCTAACTTCTCACAATGATCCCCTCTTCTTCTTTTGATGCCTGTGGAGTCTGCTGGTCAGAGGGGTTGAGATTCCTTTAAAGACACACAGCTGCTGGGCATGGTGGCACATGCCTGTAATCCAAGCGACTCGGGAGGCTGAGGCAGGAGGATCGCGAGTTCAAAGCCAGCCTCAGCAACTTAGCGAGGCCCTTAGCAACTCAGTGAGACCCTGTCTCTAAATAAAATACAAAATAGGGCTGGGGATGTGGCTCAGTGGCCGAGTGTCCCTGAGTTCAATCCCTGGTTCCAAAAAAAAAAAAAGACACACAGCTACTAGCGGTGGCACAGGATCTTCCTGAGTCCTCACCTCCAAGCTGCTCTCCAAGTCTCTGGTGACTTTAGCATTAATGAAATTAATTCCCCCATGGAGGACAATTAGGGTCCATGCAGTGCTTTTGCATCTGCTATCCAGTTGGTCCCACCACGTCCTTGCAGAACTGGTTCTGTCATTGTTGCAGTTATTATCACTGTTATTGCTGCTGTGCCTGAAGAGGGGAGGGCTCAGTGTGTGCGAGGTGCCTTCTTAGACTCCTGAGACAGGCAGAGGGGCTGCTCCCAGCATTGACTGAGAGCCTCAAAGAGTAGGATCCCCACATACTGCAGCCGGGCTACTCTTTCAGTCCTCAATTCACAAACCAAAAGATCTCTCTTTAGATTTCCAAAATTCTAGAAGCTGGATTTTGTCCAACATTGGGGCAAGGGGTTGGCAGGGCCAGGTGAGGCAGCCCAGAGTAATGCTGTCCTTAGCACACTCTCGGGCAGACATGGACACTCACAGATACTTACACACACACACACACACACACACACACACACACACACCTCGCCCCACATGTGGATGGGTGTGAATGCTCTTAACTCTGCTCTTTCTCTGTTCTTGGATCTTTGAGTCATGTGAAAGCATACATGGGAAAGGCCAGGCAGTGAGGCATAAGAGCAGCAACCTCCAAGAAAGTGCTCCAGCCGTTTCTGCTGAAGCATTCTTAGGAATACTTGGGGGTGAATGTAAATGTCATTTGGTCACGAACCCATCACGGTCCTGCTGGAGTCTCCAGGTGTTGGCTTTATGTCCCCTGATCTCCCCTCTCATGTGCTTGACACCTAGAAATTCTTCTAACCTCAGATCAACAGGCTATAATAGACCACGGAGAGGATTCCTCTTGTGAGATCATGGTAAAGGATTATCCAGCCTGATTAAGCCTTTTAGTAATGGAGCTCTTTCTGCCTCATCGTTCTGAAATGCACTGACCAGTGTGTGATGAGCTATTCCCAGTCCTCTCAGAACTTCACATTCTGTGACATGAGGGGTGTGGCCTCCAAAATCCCCTCGGTCCAAAATTCTCTCTCAACCAACCTGCATCAGTTACTAGAAATTCCAACAGGACAGGATAGCTCCCTCTAAGGGGTTCATAGCCATTGCCTTCACAGGGATGCTTTGGGATGCAAGCAAAGGAACTGAATGGGGAGTTGGAAGATGGGTGGGGAAGGAAGAAGAATGTCCCATTGCCTACTTGCTGCCTACTTGGTGAGGGTGGGAGGGTGAGCAGGTTCTGCAACAGAAGGACATTTTGCTGCCTCACCCAGTGATAAGCAAAGATGGACCATCTAAAAGCAGACACAGCCCTGTCCAGCAATTCCTCTGAGAGGCAGTGCACAGACCAGTATGGACTTCAGTATCAAAGGCCGACTTTGAATCCAGACCTGCCAAAGGTCTCTGAGCCTCACTTAACTCCTCTAAAACATGGCAATGATAATGCTACATTATAATTGTTGAGGATTAAATAAGATACTTACTGTAAAGTACTTGATACAGGCTTGGAACATAGAAGGTTCTCAATAAATAGTCAATGTTATTTCTAAGCCCAGAAATCTCTGACATTCAAGAGAAAAGGAATAAAAGTTTAATTACAATGTGAATAGCTGAAATTGTGAAATGTTTATGATATATCAAGTATATATCTAAGAATTTTACATATGTTCACTAAATTAGTTCTAACAATAACCCTGATACTGCTACTATTGTTTCTGTCATTTTATGGGTGGAGAAGCTGAGGTTCAGAGAACTTTAAAATACCTGCCCAGCTCTGCACAATGGACTGTGCTTCAGGCATAATAAGGAAGGAACCTGTACACAGGTGACAACATGAATCATCCTTGGGGATATTATGTCAAGGGAAAGAAAATAGTTACAAAAGGATTAACTCTGCATGTTTCTTCTAATATCAGGAATCCAGACTGGTCAAGTTCATGGTGACAAAGCAGAATGGTGGTGGCTAGAGGAGGTGGAACCAGGAAGTTATTATTAACATGAATGCCGAGTTTCAGTTCTGCAAGTTGAGAGGCTTTGGACACCTGCTTCACAACAGAACAGATATGCTCAACACCACTGAACTGTCACTTAAAAATAGCTCCATGGTAAGTTTTGTGTCATGTGCATTTTATCCCAATTTCTCAGAGAGATGTATTTATCATTCCACTTTAAAAAGTGTTCTTTTGTTTAGCTACACAGTTATGGACATTTATATATATATGCACAAAGAACCAAAACTGAAAGTATTTACTCCAAAATGCTAGCAAGCCTCATTTTTATGTATTGGATAAGGGTGATTTTTATGCTATTTTTCATATCTGATTTTTTCATGTTTTCTGTAATGAGCACATATAATTTTTTCATAAAAATACAGTTACACAAATGAGAAAAAAATTACATTTTTTTGTATAAGTATTAAGTGGTAGGAGCTTGTTAGCATATGAATATTTATGTCCGCCCAAATTTCCATGCTGAAATCTAACCTTTAATGAGATGATATTAAGAGGTAGAGACCTTTGGAGGTGATTAAGTCATGAGGATGGAGCCACATGAATAGGATTAGTGCCTTTGTGAAAGGGTGTGAAAGGGACCCAGAGAATGCTTTCCCTCTCCACCCTGTGAGAATACAACAAGAAGACAGGCATGGATAACCAGGAAGCAGATCCTTCCCAGACACCAGATCTTCTGGCATCTTGATCTTGGACTTCCCATCCTCCAGAACTGTGAGCCACGGATGTCTGTTGTTTGAGCCACTGTCCATGGTATTCTGTTAGAGCAGCCTGTGTGGACTGGGTCCCCTGGACTGCCTGACTCCAATAGGGTTTAGGTCAGCTAAAGTCACCCACAGGCTGAAGGACGGAGGAGGATTCTAAAGAAGGGAGAATTAGCAAGAAGTCAGGAACAATAGCAGCTGTCAATCAGAAGCTGGGCCTAGACAAGAAGGAGAAAAATTCAGCCCCTTGCAGGTATCAGATGTGGGTTGAACATAGGAGAACAGACACGGGAGGGCCAAGTCAGTCACAGCGGCCCAGGGTGCAGGCAGAGCAGGACTCATTGCCAAGGTCTGATTGAAACCAGGGAGTGGGGCACAGGAGGGGACCTCAACTAAGAGCAACTGGAGCTATAGGGGGATCTGATGAGCCAGAGCAGGCTTTCTTCTGGGACAGGAAAATAGGACAATCCTGGGGGGAAAGGGTTCAAGTGGAGAGAAGGCACCTTTTGTCTGCCCCAAAGAAGCACCATGTACTTCTGTCCTTGCATGATAGAGTCACTGAGGGTGATCGCTGAACCCCACCAAATCAGTAGGAGGATGGTTGCATGTTGACTGTCATCTGGGACAGGTGCTGGTGCCCCTTGGGACAACGTGGTACTCATTAGGGCCACTAGAATGGATCCTAGCCAGGACCAGTCAGAGACAGGCACCAACTCATGGCCTTCCTCTCTCACGTGCAGCCCCCTCTGGCTGCAAAGAGAGTTGGGAGAAGTAGAGCAACATGACCTTTGGGATGTGTGGGAAGCACAGAGGACCTTGGGCACAGGTAAGGGGAGGGATCAGGGGTGAGGACTGAGGGAGGGGCTATTTGGGACTTCTATGCCTGGTTCTTCCAGGGACCTCAGTTCACCTGTAAAGAATGAGAGCTGTGAGTTCAGGGACTCATGGGGAGGGCTGGCTCAATTACTCTCAGCTGCACTATGTTCAAAATTCCCTTCACATCTCTGGTCTTGATTCGTGCCTCTGTGTAGGGGAAAATCATCATTACCTCTTGGGTTATTGTTTGGATTCAATAAAGTTGTGGGTATATGTGATCAAATATGATCCTAGTTGGTACTCAAATAAATGTGAGCACCCCCCCCCCATCAGGTAGCCTCTTTACTTTTGCAACCTCGGCAGCTCTTCCTCCATTTCCCATGGAAAGAGAAGACTGTGCTTGCAAGGGCTTGGAAAGATATGCAATAAAAATATTCCCCTTGTCATGGACATATTTAGGGACAGTGTGAATGGCTCCAGTAAGATCCTGCATACATTGTCCCTAATGGAGAGAAAGAGAAGGTCTTTGTGGATCAGAAGGCTAGGGAGGCAGGGGGATGGACAAAATGACCTCACAAAGCACCTTCCCTCCTTTGCTGTGTTTGAAGTGTCACTTTCCCCTCTTTCATCCCCCACTGCAGCCCCCACCACTTAGGCAGCTCTATTCTGCCCACACTGGACTGGCCCTCGGAGAATTGGCGTCGTCACTCCATCCTCACCTTTGCTGGAAATGTGGAATAAATAAGTGCAGGGTTCCTGAAACTGTCTCTTTGAAGTTTAAAACAATATAGTGCAGGCCCCTTCACCTGCCCAGAAACCTGAGTCCTTGGCTCCCTCACCCCCTCCCACTCCAGCTGCTGTCTTCAGCGCACATTAAAATTCCTCTCCAAGGGATGCTTTAAAGGCAGGATGGCAGGGCCAGCGATATAATAACGGACAGCAGGACCCCTGGGCAGGAGGTTCTGATAGCCTGTACACTGAGAGAGGCTCACGGAGAGAATAGGAGAAGCAAATGCCTTTCCACCAGCCAGAGCCTGGCTAATTGCCACCGGGGAGAAGGGCAGAGTTCATACAGGTAACAGTTGTGCCTTGTCTTAATGAAGACTGACTTGTTTGCCCAGAGCTGCCTGCAGAGGTGAGAAGAACAAGAGGAGGGACGTGGGTTGCTTGGCTCTGTGCTGGACTCCACCAAATTAAAGGAGCTGGCTTTGCCCCCTTCACCACCTACCCTCAGGGTTGGACCTATGGGAAGAGGGGGAGATAAATGGTATCCCCCAAAAAAGTGCTTACTGAAGAGAATGGCAGCAATTCTTGATTATTGACAGGTAGTGTATTCATTTGGTGAGGCATCCCTGGTCCTGTTACTGGCCAGAGAAATTCAGTTTGGGGACAGCAGAGACAGTAATGGGCAAAGGAGGGAAGAAAGGAGAAGAGAACAGAGTGAGAGGAGAGACTAGGAAGGGAGAGGAGGAGCAAGAGAGCTGGGGCATGCATAGGTCCACATGCAGTTCAGCAACAAGGGTTGATTAACTGTCTATTATCTGCCTGGCACTGTACTGGGCACTGGGGATATGGGAAAGAATACACACAGTCCCTGTCCTAAATCTGGCAGGGAATGCTGCCATGTAAATAGTTAATTGCAAGACAATTCAAGGTTATAGCAAAGGCTTTTGCTGTGTGTCATGGGATCAGGGAAGAGGGAGAAAGGTGGGTGGGAAGGAAGCAGGAGTTAGGGAGAGAGCAGAGGATGCTTTAGAGATGAATTGGGGTTTGCTTGTTGGCTGGGTTGGTGTAAGGGAGGTTGAGGGGAGGACATTCCAAAAGACGACCAAAGAGGTGAGGGGCACCATATGCCCCAGGTGGTCCCCAGGGTGAGAGGGGAGCAGAGAGGTGAGGCTGCAGAGATCTCCTGGGACCACAGCATGAAAAGCATGGCAACTTCCCGAAAGGAGGGGCTTTGTCCAGGGGCCAGTGGTTTCTCAGCAGAGGCTCGGGCTGCTCCTCTCCTGCAGATTACAGTCAATCTCCTCTCAGCCCTCAGACCATCAGGAGTGGGCAACAACACTTGGGGCTGGCAAGGGGCTTTCTTCAACAGACTTTTGAGGACCTTCCCTACTTTCTTCCCAACTCAGCTTCACATCCTTCTGCTAAGAGGCAGAAAATGATCTCAGATCAGGGCAAAATAGATGGAGGCACAGAAGCACAGAAGGGGATGGTGGAGCAGATCTCAGCAGCAATGGGCCTCCTCCACAGCCCCAAGCAAAGCAGTGCAAAAGCAGCTGACCAGAGGGGCAGGTGACACAGTAAACCCTCTAAAACTCACTCTTGGCTATCTTGAGACTTGGAGGGACTTGGGATTTGGTTACCAGAGCAGAAAATAAGGAAAGAATTCCTTGACTCCAAATCCTGAACAGGGTGAGGTCAGAGAGTCGGGGTCACCAAGAGAGAAAGGCACATCAGTGTTCACAGCAGCACAGTTCACAACGGCCAAGTTATGGAACCGGCCCAGGTTCCCATCAGCAGATGAATGGATAAAGAAAATGTGGTCTGTACACAAGGCCATTTTACTCAGCTATAAAGAACAACATTTATGGTGTTTGCTGGTAAATGAATGGGACTGGAGAACATTGTGCTAAAGGAAATAAGCCAGACACAGAAAGTCAAAAGTCGAATGCTTTCTCTCATATGTGGAAGCTAGAGCAAATTAAAGGGGAAACTGTGTGCTTGGGGGGATTCCATGGAAATAGAAGAGATCAGTGGAGTGTAGGAAGGGGGCGGAGGGGGAGGAAGGAGGGACAAGGACAAGGAACCGCAGAATGAAGTTGACCAAATTGTGCTATGCACATATTTAACTAGCACACTGAATTCTACCTTTACATATATCTATAAAGCACCAATTAAAAAACAATAAATAAATAGAAGGAAGACCGATAGTGGAAGATGAACAGGGGGAAGGGAAGAAAGAGAGAGGGAATGAGGTACTGGGGACTGACATGGAGCAAATTATACTCCATACATATGTGACTATAATGCACTAATAAAACAGTTTTAAAAAGGAAACAAAGCACAGAAAGATCAGGGACTTGGCCAAGGAGTTCAGGGTCTTTGCTGAGAGCTCGGCTGCCCTGTCCCTCTCCTGACCCATCGAAGTCCAGATTAAGTTGATGAAAGTCACTCATCTTTAAAAGGATCACAATAGTACAAAGCGGGTATTTAGTTTCCCACGAGAAAACTGAAGCTCAGAGAGGTTAAGTAACCATCTCATCATCACACAACTAGTGAGAGCAGAGTCGGCCTTTGAAGCCAGGTCTAGTTGACCCAACAGTCTGCACTCTGTTTATCTTCACTTCTCAGAAGAGTGACAGCGAGCACGAGGGGAAAGGCTGGAGATGGGAACTGAGTGGAGATGACATCTCAAAATTGATCCAATGCCAAAGCCTTGAATCTTGGTTAATTCCACTCTCTGCTTTATTAGTTAGAAACACGAGGATGGAAGAGGACACGCACTTGTGTTAGTTTTGTGTTGAGATTTTTTTTTAATCTTTGAGATGTCCCAAAATGTTTACTTTGTAAATTTGTTCAGCAGGAGGTGAGTAAACACAAGCATTCAGAATGTGAACGGCATCATCCAGCCAGAACGCTGGGCAGGTTTGCAGAGGTAGATGTAAACTGCAAATGGAGCAGGGAGACCTCCCGGAGCAGGAAGCACAGCCTCAGCATGCAACTCAAAGCCCCCAGAGGGCCATGGCATGCTGAGAGAGGAGGGGCATGGCGCCAGGCTGCCCAGCCATCCCTCAGGGTCCACTCCTCAGGAGGGCAAAGCAGTTCCCTGCATACCCATTTCAAACCTCACTGCGTTTGGCGAAAGGCCAGCTCCACAGGTCAGCCTTTTACATTGCACCAAAGTCCCTGATCAGTCTCAAAGTATTAGCAGGGGCCCTGCCTCAATCAAACAGGCCATTGTGGTATTACAAGATGCCTCCTGGGTAATCAGAGGCAGAAAGTCAAAGACCTGGAGAGGGAAACTTATGGTCTGTCCAACAGTCCAACAAGAAGCTCATCACGGGAAGCATCCAAGAAGACCCTGGATAGGCATCTGCATTGGCTTGTGTACTTGCCAAGGGCACAGATTCTGAAGTCACACAGAGTTCTGACTGCATTTACAGATTGAGCATCCCTAATCCAAAAATCCAAAATTTTAAATACTCCAAACTCCAAAACTTTTTGAATAACAACATGACCAAGTGGAAAATTTTACACTGACACTCAAGTGACTGACACTCAGGTCTTGATCAAAAACAGGTATACAACAGACAGTCATACGAAACTATCTTTAGCCTTTGTGCATAAGGGGAATATGAGGCATGAATGAATCTCATGTCGACATGGATCCTGTCTCCAACATATCTCATTATGTATAGGCAAATATTCCAAAATCTGAAATAATTCTGTTCCCAAGCATTCCAGATAGCAGGTATTCAACCCATATTGGGTCAATTTTTCTCAGCCTCAGTTTTTCCATCAACAGGGGGTGGGGTAATAATGGCATCTGCCTCTCCAGGTTGTAGTGAGGTGAAGACATGCATGGAAAGGGCGCTGCCCTAGGCCCACCACTTAGAAGTGCTGAATAAGGGATGATGAGAAGAACCAGCATGAGGGCGCTGGTGAGCATAATGGAGAGGAAGCAGTAGCAGCATTCAGGACCCCAAAGGAGTTTGGTGAGGAGCAGTCTCCCTGGGTCATGCCATTCAACACTCCATCTTAATAACCCTGCTTTGTCCAGAGCCCTAAATGGAGGATGCCACAAGTAAGTCACCCCACAATACAACCCACCAATCCCTCCTACCTCTGTCATGAGTCAGACACATACAGCGACTCTAACCCTGCTCCTGTTTTCTCCCCAAATGCGTGGAGCCTAGGATGCACTTGAGCCACTTGGAGCTCTGCATAATCACTACCATGTTGCAAAACACTGCCTTATCAGCCACGAGGACAATGATATCAAAAAGACCTCCTGGTGACTTCCAGTCAGGAGAAATGGATGCTCCTAAGCCACCCCTCCACCCTCCTCTAACTCCACTCCCTGGAGGAAGTTCCTCCATTCATTTGCTGTAAAGTGACTCTGCTGAAGTGTGTGTTTTTGAAGTGGAAAATTGAAAGTGCACAATTCATTCCCAAAGAAAACTGTTAGTTCACAGCTGAGAAATCACTTTGCTATTGGTCCAAAAGAGTTGCTTCTCAGGCTTGAGGGGGCAGACATGTTACACTGCTTTCTCCCTCTCTGAGTCCAGCACCATTTCAGCGACAGACAAGGAGCCAGAGAAGTAGAGAGTAAAATATCCCCTGTATTACTGATCATGTTAAACTGGAGGGTGTGTTTTTTGTCTGAGCCAAAAGGCATGCTCCTTTTCCCCTGAAGTTATCTGATCCCCCCAAAATTTGAAGCTTCCCTGTTGGGGAAGGGGATGGAGCTGCTACGCTCTTCTTGCGGCATGGCTGTGGGCAGAGATTGTGCTCTCTGAAGACAGGCATATCCCAAAAGAGAGGGAGGAAGGAAGAGAATGGGTCACACAAAATGCCAAGAACAAAATCAGGAGGAAGGCATAGCAGGTTGAGGAGTATGACTTCAGGGAAGTCCCTCCTACAGAAGGAGGGGGAAAGTATTTCGCAGCTTTTTGTTTTCTTGACCAATTAGGCTTAACTTTCAGGCCTCTGGTCAACTTGGTGTGTGGTCAGCCGCTCCAGGGAGGAGATGACCTAACACTCTGAGCTGTCCTGCCTCATCTGTATGTGCCTGTTCCCCTAGCACCAGACTTCATTCTTCCTGCATCTTCCTGGGACCACCACACGACACTGTTGATTTTACTCCCATGAGGCTCTGAAATGGGCCAGAACAGTACCTTAAGGAAATCAGCTTCAAAGCTATGCTGCACTCAGGGCTGAAAGTTCAGAGCCTATTCTATTTCCAATCCAAATTTATGTCCAGCCACATGGCCCAATAAACTCATCAGAGGTTCTGTAATGAGATTTAATAGCAGCGTGAAGATACTTCAATAATAAAATGCATAAAGAGCTAATAAAAAATGCATGAAGATTCTTCAATAATAAATGCCAAAATAAGATGCCCCCAATTTGGATATAAACCCTTCCCATTATCAAATTCCTAGGGAAGATTTAGAAATTAAAATCCCAAAAGTCCAAAATCAAAGTATTTAGCCCTTGCGAATTAAAATCCAAGGAAAGTCCAAACTGTCCAACTTAAATTCAAGTTCAAAGAAATGGAGATCCTCCCTAGATTCTCACTTTGTTTCAACTCAGACAGCAGAATTCTTGGCATGTAAGTAGAAAGGGGCACTCCTTGATTCCTTGTGTGGCTGTGTTCGGAGCCCCTACCACTGGGGTGTACATGTGCTTTTCCTCAGAGGCCCAGAGGTGAGACAGCTGAACTCCAATTCTGTCAAGCACTCACTCTTTAAGAACCCAAAGAATTGATCGCACATTGAAGATTATCAAAGCTCTGTCTCAAACCTACAAAATTTAGAAAACAAGACAACCTGAAGCCCCTACCATAGTCGTCCCAGAGAAAATTAAGTTCCTAGTACCGGTGTTCAGTTTTGCCAAAGACCATCTCAGAGCATCAAGGTGCCCACAAGAGTCAGAGATGGACTGAGTCCAGCCCCACAAGACTCCCGTCAGTGTATGCCAGGAGCCCTGGGTCCATGACCTTCATGCTTCTGCACAAGGTTAATCATGGCTCTGTTCTGTTTAACACACCTCCCTCTCCTTCCATCCAGAATGCTACGCATCCCCACACGTTCACATCGCTGCATCCGCCCAGTCAGAATTGACCTGGTCATTCACTAAACTCCCAAGCCAGGGTCCAGAACCTGAGATGGCAGAGAATTGAATGTTCAAGCAAAGAGCCAGGCCAGAATTCAAAGTTCAAAGGAAATATCCAAAAACTGATCTTACGACTCTAAAATCCTCACTTTCTTCAAGAACAAGAAGTTCTAGTACTAGTGTTCAATTTTGCCAAAGACCATCTCAAGAGCATCAGGTACCTTAGGGAAGAAGACTTCTTGTTCTTGAAAAAAGAACAAGTGTATTGTATACTGAAGGGAGGGTATTTGTGAAGAGAATTTCTTTGGAGAGAACTGAGCTCTGAGTTCTGCCTCCCTAAAAGGGAGAAGTGAGTATGACTGCCCCCCAACCCAAGCCTGCTTAGAGAACTTCAATGGGACCACTCAGAGACAAGAGTCTGTGATCCCTGTTATACAGGAGAATCAGAACCTGACATGTGACACTCGTCCAACAAATCTCTGAGTGACAGGGAACAGCAAGGTGAGGTGCCCTCTTAGAATCTGTTCTTACAAAAACACACAAGTACTTTCTTTTTTTTTAAATTTATTTTGATTCATTGTACACAAATGGGATATAGGTATTGTTTCTCTGGTTGTACACAAGTAGAGTCACACCATTTGTGTAATCATACATGTACATAGGGTAATGATGTTTGTCTCATTCTGTTATTTCTAAGATCTGCATATGGAACTCACTAGCCAGAGAGCTGGGATGATCTTAAGTTGGACCCAGCCCCTGGGGCCATGTGCAGACAATGGGCCCTCAAATGGAAGCTGGCCATCTAACCCCAGGCCAGATGAAACACGCTGACAGGGGGGAAGAGGAAGTAGCTTGAACTTTGTATGAAATTAGAAGCTTGATTATTACCTAGAATTAGACATTCTAAATGTGAGTTGAGTCTAAATGTAATTTAAGGTGTCATTGAACTTTTTATTACCAAAAATGTTCATAAAAGTCATGGATCTGCCCAAATACATATCCAGGGGTAGAAGAACTATCCTCTTTGAATAAATGTAGATGAACAGTCTGAAACCAAAGATAGTTGCTTTGTGATTTCATCCTACACATCATGCTTTGCTCAAAGAGCAATTTCAGTCTCACAGCACTTGATCTTTGCCTCTCTTATGGCTTCTCCTTTACCTACCTTGCAATAAGGCCAGTGTGGGCATGTCTCATTTCTGGCTAGTTGGCTGAGTTTCTTGCAGGCAGGTGTCTTCTTGATTTATCTCTTAGAAATTTAGTCTGGATGTTCGGGACATGAAAAGTAAATATTTGAGGATGACAGAAGGAAGGGAGGAGAGGAAGAAAAAAGAGAGAGAGAAAAAGAAGAAAGGTGTTATGGTTTAGACATGGGGCATCCCCTAAAAGCTCCCATATAAGACAATGCAAGAATGTTTAGAGGTCCACACCCGTAATCCCAGTGACTTGGGAGCCTGAGGCAGGAAAATTGTGAGTTCTGAGCCAGCCTTAGCAATTTAGTGAGGCCCTAATCAACTCAGTGAGACCCTGTCTCTAAATAAAATATTTTTAACTATTATTATTTTTTTGATTCATTGTACACAAATAGGGTACAACTTTCATTTCTCTGGTTGTACACGAAGTACAGTCACACTGTTTGTGTAATCATACATGTACATAGGATATTGATGTTTGCCTCAATCTATTATCTTTCCTTCCTCCTGCCCCCTCCTCACCCCTCATTTCCCTCTACACGATCCATCCTTCCTCTATTCTTCCCCGCCCCCATTATCTATCATTATCCACTTATCAGAGAAATCATTCAGTCTTTGGATAAAACTTTTTTTTAAAAAAGTACTGGGGATGTGGGTCAGTGGTTAAGTGCCCTTGGGTTTAATCCCTGGTGCCAAAAGGAAAGAAAGAAGGTAAGAGAGAGAGAGGGAGGGAGGGAAGGAGGGAGGGAGGGAGAAAGGAAGGAAGGAAGGAAGGAAGGAAGGAAGGAAGGAAGGAAGGAAGGAAGGAAGGAAGGAAGGAAGAGCATGTTTAGAAGTGAAATAGATTATAAGAGCTGTAACCTAAACAGTCCATCTTAATTTGAATGGACTAATTGGGTGATAACTATAGGCAGGTCGGGTGTGGCTAGTGGAAGTAGGTTGCTGGGGACATGAATTTTGGGTTTATATTTTGGCCCTGGTGAACAGAGCTCTCTCTGCTTCCTGGTTGCCATGTCCTGCACTGCTCTCCTCCACCATGTCCTTCTACCATGATGTTCTGCCTCATCTCAGGCCCAGAGCTATGCAGTAGGCTGACCATGGACTGAATCTCTGAAACCATGAGCCAAAATAAACTTTACCTCCTCCAAGTTATTCTTGTCAGGTCTTTTGGTCACAATGATGCAAAGTTGACTAAAACAGAAGGAAATGAGAGAAGCTGTAGGATATCTGAAATTTGTGCAGCTGTGATCTGGTGGTCAATGGAAGCAGAGACGTGTAAGGGAAGACACAGGAGGGCATCTTCCCACACTGCAGTGTGTTCTGGGCTTTGGGGCCTCTGTCACAGTTTACCCTTTTGTCCAAACCTGCACCCAGCTACCCACTGCCAGCCATTAGTCACATTAACCAGATGAGTAGAAGCACTGCTGGGCAAGTGGAGAGACCACTGGATGGGGAGAGCAGTGTCCAGCACTAAGTCTGGGTGTGCAAGCTGGCACCCTTGCCTGCCCTGTCTAGGGGGTTGGGGTAGCAATGTCCTCTTCACTGAGCTCTCAGGGTTGTCATGAGGAATATTTGGAAAGGACAAGTTTCTGATGTGAATGCCATGTGCTGGCACATGCCCAAGGTCCTAGGGCCCTTATTTTCCCCCATAGTAAGGATTGAAGCCAGTGGTGCTCTACCACTGAGCCACATCCCCAGCCCTTTTGATTTATTTTAAGACAAGGTCTTATTAAATTGCCAAGGCTGGACTCGAACTTGTGATCCTCCTGCCTCAGCCTCTCGAGTGCAGGAATCACAGGTGTGCACTGCTCCCAGTTCTTAGGGCTGGCACAGCGTGAAGTGGCTGGGTTCTTCCTCTAGGCCCTGGGGCTTCCTTACCAGGCTGGAATCAAGATACTGTGATGTACAGTCTAGACTTAGCCCTCCCTGGTCTCACAACACTAGCCCTCTCTATTTCCAGACTGCTCTACTGAGGAGAGAAAGGGTCATTGGTAGAAACAGAAAATGGGGATGGCAATGCCCCCACCTCTCTAGTTCCACTCCTTGCCCTCTTCAGCCCTTTGCCTTTGTGCTTCCTTATATCAAATGAGCTCAGAATGGGCACAGGGAGGCACAACACTGAAGTGTTACCCAGAATGCAGATGTTCATGAAGTGGTCATGAAGTCCCTCTTATGAGGCTTCTCTAACCTGAGGTGTGCATATGTGACAGAAAGAATGAAGAAAAAGAAAGATGAGGCAGCAAAAGGAGTGAAGAGGAGGGAGGGGGATAAGAGGGAAAGGGAGAGGGAGAATTGTTATCTCTCTTATTTTTAATTACATAAATAATACATGTTCATTGGAATAAGTCAAATAATTAATAGGTATGTTTTTAAGTAGATAGTCTTACTTCCCTCTTGGTCTAGAAGTAAGTTTGGTGACAACCCTGAAATCTCATGAACCCTAGTGTATTTATTGAACCCTCTGCTTATTACCTAACTATACCCCTACTATGGACACACACACACACACACACACATACACAGAGCTTTCCCATCTCTCTCTCTCAGTTGCCCTATTCCTTCCTCCCAGAGTTCCATACCCTCCTACAGGCAAAATGCAAGAGCATCCCAATGCTCTGGAGAATCCAGAAACAGCCACAATATAATGCCCCTGGCAGCCACATGTCCCCAAGTACCATGTAGTCCCTTCCCAGAGAGGAGTCTCCTTCCTGAGGCACTGTGGGAAGATTGTAGCAGGGACCAGGGAAGGTAGCACTGCAAGAGTAACATCAATGAAATGCGTCTGAACATTTCCAGGGCTGAGCCAACCATATGTCTTCATAATTTGATTGTGTCCTGGTCCCAGAGGCACCCCCCAGCTCTATTGAACGCCGAAGGAGTTATTTAGGATCATAAATAATATTATCAGAGAGGGTCCACTGGGTAAACAGAGTCAGTGTGTAAATTGTCGGAGTGTGATATTGATTGTTCTTCACTGACTAATGAATTATTCTGTTTAAGAGCCCACGGAAATAGTGCGTAGCATTTCAAGGCAATGGGGCCTTTGAAGAATTTTCTTGAAGAGCAGCTTCTGCCTAGTGGTGTTGGCTGCTGTAGCCAAAGGAGAGAGCTTCTCAGTCACTGTGCTGTCATGGGAATGTTACGAGTAAGCCCACAGGACCAGGACCCCGGCAGGAGTCACGTGTGAAGGGAGGGTGGTGGATGGAGGTGACTGACAAATTCAACTGAATTCAGACCCCACTGCTGCTGGCTTTGTACCTGGTCTCCACAGACCTTGGGGGCTGCAGATTGAATACAGAAGGTGCCTACGGTATGGCTTCTGAAGGGGGCGCTAACTGACATATGATTTTGCAAATTATCATGTTCTAACCTTCCCCTATGACCTGCGAGCAGCAAACTGAACCCGTGTGTTTTATGCAAGGCTTTTGGAGGGAGTTACACAGGTGCGGTTGTAGCAAACCTTTGCATGTACTTGGCTCTTGAAAACATAGAGTGTCCTACTTACAAGTCTGCATCTTGGTCCTCACCTACTGCGCCCCCAACCTGCCCATTTTCCACCCAATTCTTGGCTCTTTGCCCATCCTTATTCTCTTTGATATATATGTATATATATTTAGAGAGAGAGAGAGCATTTTTCATGTGTAGTCATATATACTACATTTTTCATGTTTATTCTTCCCCATACCTGATGAATTGCTCCTCTTTTTCTTAACGATTTTTCTGAATTCTTCTAATTTTAGATGCTAATCTTTTACTGAATCAGTTTGTTGCAGACATGTTTCTTCCCATTTGTGGTGTGTCTTTTCACTTTATGTCATTGTTTGGTGAACATACATTCTTAATTTTAATATAGTTAAACATATCCACTTTTGGATTCATTATTAATGATTTTTGTGCTTTAAGAAGTCTTCACAGCTCATAGCCACATCAATGACCTCTTTTATTTACTTCTAAAAGGTCTACTGTTTGGTCTTTCACATTGAAGTGTTTACTTTTTCAAGAAATTATGTTTTTTAAAAAAAGAAATTATGTTTATGGTAGGCATTAGGATCCAATTTCTTATTGGATCTAAGTATTAGCAATGGTCTCAGCGCCAATGTTAGGGTGCCCCTCATCTCCCCAGTGATCTTCAAGACCATTTATCACATGTTAACTTCACCTATGAGTAGGTCTGTTGCTGGCTCTCTATTCTGATTCATTGATCACCTAAATCTATCCTGTGCCAATGCCATAGGATCTTAAACATCTGCAGAAAAATCTCCTCCTGTTCCCTGGCTCCTCCCCAAGATTCTATGATCCAACCTAATCCTCAGTCCCCCTCCTTGAGTTATTCCCTGAACCTCCACCACCAGTTCTTTCCCTCCCTCCCGCTTCTTTGCTCTTGCTCCTCTACCATTACTTACAATGTGTTCTGTAGTGTTGTGTACATATGCCTCTGTCTTACATGCTAACTTCTGAGAACAGGGATTATTTCTGTTACTTCTTTTTTCCCTGCTCAGCTCCCATCCCAGTCCTAACACCTCACCACATCCCAGTAGACTCAGTGAGTGCCTATTAAAAGGATCCAAAGGTCCATCTCAGTTCAGGTCTTCAAATTTCAATGTGCTTGCCCATCCTGGGAAAAGCAAGAGTGTGGGGGTCCTTCTGGACCACATCTTCACCAGAGCTTTTCTTTTTTATTTTTGGCCTCTCTGAACAGTTGGTGGAATTGCTGAGGCTGAATAAACATTGTAGAGAAATGGAAACCATCTACCCAATTTTGCCTTGGAAATCTAAGTCACAGTGGAACATCAGCCCTTGCAGCAGAAGTAAACATTTATGAGTTTGCAGGTGGCATCCAGGTCCATGCTGCAGCCCAGGATACAGTCACATCGCCAGCCCAGGACACTGAAATCCTTTGCCAACCAAAAGAATTCTTGGAGATTCTTGTACTTGCTGCCCTACACCAATTAGCAAAACCATCTTGTCTTCCTAGACAGATCTGCATGTCAGCCTGCAAGGGAGACTACCAGACAAGAGCTCCTGGCAGTGAGGAATAGAACTGATGTGATAACGAGTCTTGCAAAGCCCTTTAAGAGAAGGAACGAACCCTCCTGACTCTAGCTAATGCTGGTGATGCTGCAATATAGGTTCCAACCAGGTGAGGGAAGTAGAGGTTTGTATTGGTGTACAATGTTCAAGGAAAGGAAGGGGGAAGCAGAAGGAATGGAGAATGTACTTGGTGGTTGAGAAAGGAGTTGCCACACCTCATCATTCACTCAATAAATATTTGTTAAGGACCCACTATATATTGAGGTCTCTGCTACGTAATTGAGACTCAGGAGTAAGCAGACCCTGTTCCTGTTTCTTTCGAGGCTCACAGTATTGAGCTTCTAAACACACCTCTTGGTTATAGGCCAGCCTTCTCGGTTCTCTTGGTGTCCTGAAAGCTGGAGCACAGCTAGATTCTCTGCCCCCAATTAGCAAAACTGAAAACAACCACGGGTACTCCTGCATGGTGTCACCACCAGAGCAGCAGCCGGGCACAGTGGCTGTGAAGTAAATTGCCTAGCCGTGAGTCATTTGCCTTTGTTTTCTTGAGTTCAATCTTCAAGTTAATTCAGAGCAAAAGACAGTTACTTAAATCCAGATATTTTATCTTAATGTGGGCAATTCCCATAATATCATACATTAAGATGTCTGATTTCAGCTGCCACCCAACAGGCGGCAGGGATGTCGTTGCAGATCTGTTTTATCGCTGCATGTGCATATGTTTCTGTTTCGTTTATGGCACATGAGAGGCTGTCGCCAAATTGATCTCACATTCAAAGTGTGGAAATAGAAGCAGTTAGATAGATCCTGACCTTTACGTAAGGTAGGAACTCTGAGCGCCAAGCGAGCACATGCGTGTGTGCGTGCATATGTATGTGTGTGTTTATAGCTGGGAAGAGGGAAGCAGCAGGGCAGAGGGTGAAATTTCCACCTCCAACCAAGGACCCTTGTAGTTCATCTTTACCACCAGCAACTGGAAAAGCCAGACCTTAAGGAATCAATGGCCCATTGCATCTCAAAAACCCCGAAGAGGCCAACCCTGTGGCATTCAGCAGAACCCAGTTCATCAACAGTAAGAAGGTAAATTGCAAGGAGGGCACTTTCTGCTCTCAGCCCTCCTCACCCCACCCCACCATCTCAGGCAAATTAGCAACGCTTCACGGGGCAGTTTGTTTGGGCTGACTCTGCTGCCTCTGCTCTGTTGTTCACCAAGATAGGCTGGGACGTTGCCAAGCGATTAAGTGATCGTGGTTAGCCTGTTACTTGAACTGCTTTCTTCTGGAATATTAAAAGTTTTACAGCCTCAAGCAGTGCACTTTGGCTCCTGGTAATTAATACCGATTTTGCCATAATATCTTATTTTTATGGGCATTATCTTGTTTTTCATGAGCTGAAAAAATATCACTGCAGCTTATGAAATACGTTATAATATCTCGCTTCGCACAATCATATTTGTGTCATTATCTGGCCCCTGGAGCAGCTAATTTAGCCCACATGATACAGAGCAATATTTATTTTCCCACTGATAATTTGAGGGGTACTCTTTCTGCCACGTTGCACAGATGGGCAAATCTAGCTTTGGTTGCAAATACATCCTTCAAGTCTTGTTTCCCAGGCGCTTTCTTCTTGACTTTGCCTGATGGCTCCTAGCAAACCTGGGTCCTCCATCCCCCTAACTTTTTAGACATGAAACCTGATTACATCTTTTAATATATTGTATTCTTGTGTTCACCCCTCCAAAAAACCAGGAGCTTTTTGAGAAGAGAAACTACGTTTTTTCATTTCTATGATTGGTTCCTATTTTAGAGTTCAACATATTGGATAAACTCAATAAATATTTATTGAATGATTGATCATGACCTTGCTTAACATATTTAATAAGTTCATACAGGCAAGAAATTTAGCAGAGGACTTGGCACAAAGCGAGCACTCAATACATGCTGGTTGTTATTATAGTAATGATTGTGAAGCCAGACTCTTTCTCTCTGTAATTTGCACCTGAGTCCTAGTTCCACCCCTTGGGTTATGAGCCAGCATTGGTAAACCTAAAACTGCTGCTCTCAGCAGTAACTAGCTAGTGACTGTCCTTCTTCTGCCAGTGGATGGGGTGTGAACAGACCTGAAAGGTGGAGGATTGGTTGAGAATGACTCATCATACCCTTCAGACTGAGGGAAAATACCCCGTTTGTGCATTCTGTGCACATTTCCAAGGAAACTGCATAACTGCTATTTTATTTGACCCTCTTATAAAGCTAGTGGTGTAGATGGGGGTCCATGATTTTGTTTCTCCATTTTATAGGTACTTTCTGGTATCCTGCCCCAACCCAGTCCTGTGAAGGGTAGAAGTAGTACCTGAATTGAGGATTTCTGATTCTACTGCAAAAGCTTCCAGGTACATGGCTCCAATGTCCTTTGAAATGACCCTTCATGGTGGTGGGTTGAAAAGATAAATGACATCAATAGACATGATGATCCCAAACTAGCTCCACCTGGCATGATTCAGTGCAGAAGTACACTTGTTTTTTCCCCCTAGAACACTGAGGTAGAGAGTTTCTCTGCCAACTCAGTTATCTCGGGTCATGGCTGTGGTCCAAAGTCTCCCTGGTGCTGTCTTCTCTTGACACCTTAATACATTCATGGAGTTGACAAGCATAAAGAATAGAGCACCTCTCCTACAGCTGTCAGCTGATTGGACTGTGGGCCCAGAGGGTCATGCCACACTAGACACGTGGAGAGATATTGCCTGAAGACTGATACGCCCACCTTTGGGCAGAGGGGGCCTCTTGCTGTGCTGAGAAAAGATTCTCGGTCCTCCCACAGAGTCATAGCATGCAGCATGGGATAGTTCTTGGTACTGAAGAAAAAATATATTTCAGTTTATATCACTGGTTGATTGTGTTGACTTGAACAAATGACATTCTCACTTTAAGACTGAGTGGCCTCTTCAATAAAATGGGCAGAGAAAAAATAGTCACTTAAAAGGTGATGTATGAGAAAACATCTTGGAAACTAATTTCCGTGTGCTTTGGGGTTGTATCTGTCTTCCTCTTCAAATTTATTCTGAGTGTGGTATTAAACACCCCCCTTCTGGGTTAGCAGTAGGACCATGGAGATTCAGCCCAGATAGGGTACACCATACAGTGACCTGCTCTTCAGGATGGCCACCAACTGGGGCCAGCCTGAATCTGGGTTGTCTGCTGGACCACTCTGTGGAAGGAGCAGACGGTACATAATCTGGCTCAGTGACATGGGCTGCTCAGAACCCAGCACAGTCTGTTGATCAACTCATTTCCAAATACCAATTCAATTAAAATACACATTCTTTATAAAGCCCTTGCTATTGAAAGTATTTAACTTTGAAGTCTCAATAACATCAGGCTGTATGTAGCATGGAAACTATCTGAAATCAGCACTTTAATCATAATATCCTGGAATCTCAGAATGAAGGAAACTTGAGAGGCTACGTTTCTAATTCAGCCCTTATCCAATTGTTCCATTTGGTCACGGCTTCTCCACAGCATCAACATACTTACGCCTTCTCTAATGGAGGAAAATGTTTCTTGTCCATCTTTGTGTCTCCCATAATGCGACTTTGTATCTTCCACCACAGTGACTTGCACATTGTCAATGCTAAATAGCTGTTTTTTGAATGAATGAATAAGTAACTAAATAAATGGAGAATAAATGAATAAAAGAATGAACTTTCCTTGCATAGCTAATATGCATTTCGGTTCAACTGGTACAGAAGCTGCCTTAGTTGTTAATAGTGACTTGAAATCAGTTCTCTCAATCAACAAATTTATCCTTTCAGTCATTCACTAAATAAATATTTATGAGGCGCCTACTTCATGGCAAACACTGTTCTAGGCACTGAACATACATAAATGGATAAAACAGATGAAATCTGATCTTATGGAGCTAAGCTTCTGATGAAGGAAAAACACACGGTCAATCCCATCGATTCGTGTTTCACAGAACAAAATGACTGAATATTTCACTACTGATCTGGCTATTTTAGCAATATTTAGGTACAGCTTTATTAAATTATTTTGTTGACTCCTCCTATTTCCAGACACTTTTCTAGGCATTTTAGGAGCACAAGATTGACTGTATACATAAAGTCATCAAATTTTTTATACAATATCAATGATAGTACAGTTCCATAAATTCAGTTTTTTCCATAAATTCATTTGTTTTAAAACACTATTTACAGATAATTTTTTTTCCTACTGTACCTATGACCAGGATTATTAAAGTTTTATATTCCACAAGGACTTTATGAAGACAGTGCGTCCATATGTGGGCTATCCAGATTCGTATTTATCTGTCATTTATTTTAGAGAATGGTGGTACTACAATAACTGTTATCTGTGTGTGCGGCCGTAGCTGAAAAGACCATCCTGGGACCGACTGTCCTTTCCACACTGTGCACATAAGAAGATTACTCTTTGGTTTGGGAAAGAACGCACTGTTTGCAAAGTCAATGATTGTTTACTGCTCAACTTGGACTCTCGGCTTGGAGAAGTCTCTGCTTCTGATCGGCCCCTTGGTGCCTCCTGCTCTCCCACACCCCTTCCTTAGCACTGAGCCCTCCATGGCCACATGCCTGGCTCTGCTTCCACTGCAGAAGCTTGGCCTCCAGGGGATTTTTTTGAAGGTTGGTATCAGGTCTGAGGGTGTCACTTCAGCTGTTCACAGAACTGCACTTGGTTGTGAATTTTCAAAAGTCGTCCTTTCCCCACAGAAGTTCTCATGGAGTAGATAAAAATATTTGTAGGGCTGGGGTTGTGGCTCAGTGGTAGAGTGCTTGCCTAGCACGTGTGAGGCATTGGGTTCGATCCTCAGCACCACACAAAAATAAATAAATAAAAGAAAGGTACTGTGTCCATCTATAACTAAAAATATTTGTTTAAAAAGGTGTTTGTTTCTTCCCCAAATAATTGCTTGTATTAATGTAGTAAAACAACCTACAGATCAAGTGGATTTGTTTTACAAGGAACAGAAACAGATTTTTCTGTGGCTTGACACTTTTGGAATCATATAGGTACATATTTGCAGAATTAGTGCAACTAGAAGAAGATGTATAATAATAGACATAACAATATAATATTTTTCTTACATAAAAAAGCATTTATTTCATCTATTAGTTTTCTGCCAACCTTATTGTTCTCACTGAAGTGTAAGCTCATGGGTCAGGAGCATGGCTGAGATTCATCCTTTTATCCCTTAGAGGTAACATAATGCTCTGCATCCAGAGGGTACTCATTGCATATTGATTGAACAAGGAATAAAATTAAAAATCATAAATTATTATATTATCTTTAAAAACAGGACCAGGGAGCTGTCTTAAAATCTCACCTAAATCCTAGGTATTTATTAATGAAAAAAATCATAATTTTGACCAATGACCAAAGAAATTAATTTAATTCTTTAACCACTAAAATTATACCATAAAATAGGCAAAAGTTAGCTTTTCCACCTCTCATAACAGGTAAAGAAACTGAGGCTGACAAGGATAAATTCATCTGTGCAAAGTCATACAGCCAGTAGTAGGCAGAGGAACCAGGACTGTCCAGCTGGTTCCTCCTTACCAGGCCGTGATTTAACAGAAAGAACACTTCCGCTGTACACTTCCCTCATGAACACCGTATGTAATGGGCCTTTTATGTATTCAGCAACATGCAAGGAGCTTGGGAAGCAGTAAAAGTATAAGACATGGTTCCTGCATTCGTGGGCCCTACCACCTAGCTGGAAAGTTCTGAAACCCACAAGTCATTTTGAGAAGGGCCAAAATAGCGAGAGATCCTGAGCAGTATGGAGTTCAGAAAAAGGGGAAGCCAGCATGGGTGACAATAGTCAGGGACAACTCTAGATGCCTCTCAAAGCAGAGGGAGTATTCATTCATTCCAGCACTGATGGGGGCCTGAGCGGCAGAGCTGCTGAGACTCGTTGGATGCTCTGGAAAAGAGGCCTCTTTAGCCCTGCAGCTCTTCGCTTCCATCCCTGTTGGACAGAAAGACAAGCAGAGCAGCCAGCTGAGGAGCAGGGGAGGCCATGCCCTCCTGAGTGACCCCATTCTAGGCACAAATGCTGCTTCCTGCGGCAGCAGTGGCAGGAGGGAGCATCTATTAATGGGGCCCCATTGCTCAGGGCGCCACTCCCCGGAGGAGCCCAGGGAGAAGAGGTTTAAGGGGCAGACTCCCTCATCCCCAGAAAGTTGCCCAGACTCTTTAATTAATGTCCCCTGCTTGTTACATCTGCCACTGTTTTCCCCCAAGGGATACAGCCAGGCCTCACTTGCGCTCACTGTTATCTTTCAAGAGCTCAGAGCAGAGTGCTTTTTTCAGTAACCTCATCAAAGGATAAGCTAGGATTCAGATAAGCTTTTCAAGGAGGAAGTCAGGGTTATAATTTTCAGAGACTTCTGAATGTCACCTCCAATTTTCAACTCTTCAGTTCAAATGCCAGTTTGGGGGAGCGGGGCAGCCTCAGATATTGAAATGGCAACCTCTGACCTTGGTCCTTCTACATTCCTGGTCATCTTAGAGCCCGGCAGAACCAAGAGTTGAAAGTGCTGGAGATGTCTGACTTTATAATAATTCTGCTTCTCAGAAGTGCAAATTACACAGGAATTGGTGCTAAACTCTCCATTAACTACAGAGTCCAAGGAACCTTTAGTTTCCCAAATTACCTGTCAGTTCCTCTGCAACGCCATATAATTCTGTCGTTTAGGGGGAAAAATGGTTGTAATTTGAAATTTCAGTGAAATTTCTAATTGAATCCACATTTAATTTGGGAGACTTGATGTTCCTCCATTTCAGCAATGGGTTGAGTCACATTAAAATTTTCAGTTTCATCTTCCCCTAAAACTCACAGATCTTTTATCCCATCTTGGGCTGGAGGGCCCCCATTATGGCAGCACCCGCTGCTCATATTTCGTCATATAATCTTCATCTTGAAACAAGACCTTCAGAGATCATCTAATCCATCCCACTACCTCAGTGCTGGGAGGGAGGAAAAGGGAGGAAGTGAGAACTGAGCTCAAATGCTGTTTAAAAGATGATTGCTTCCCCTTTTTAAAAAAATCCCATAAATGATGATATACACAGCTATTCTTAGTAATGAATTCTGGTAACTCATAGGCATTATAGTGATCAAGTTATAGAGTATTTTGGTCTTGTGGTTTTAAAATTTTCTCTGTGAGGAAACCAGAGCAGACACAGTGATGAGGGGTGGGTCTTTGATTTATTTTCTACCCTCATCATAAAACCAGAAAAATTATAATATAATTAATCGATGTAATTAAAAGTGGAGCTTTTCTGGTTGAAATTATCTATTTGATATCTGTGTAAGTATGCATTCACTTAAAGGAAGAAAAGCAGTCTCTAGTGTTAGGGAAAATAAGTTTTGAAATCCTCTGAACAAATACGTTATAGCTGGGGAAACTGAGGCCAGATGGGTAACTTGAAGTCGAACCCAGTGGCATCTGCTCAGTCATTCCACAAATATTTCCTGGGAGCTTTCTATTGTTAGGCAGGTTCTACACACTGGAGAGCAGTAGTAAGCAGAACAAAGCCCTGCCCCTGTGCAGTTTATGTTCTAACAGCAGGAGAGAGACAACAAACCAGAATTCATGCCACATAGTACTAAATGCTAAGGGGAAAAATAAAACAGAATAATAAGGAGGGGGAAAGATTGGGGAGTGGGAGAGGTCTGGGATCCTATACAAGATGGTCAGGGACAGCCCTAGGAAAAGGAAACATTTGACCTGCAGAAAGTGAGCTCTTGCCTGGGATGATCCAGGGACAATAAGGCCTGTGGCTGAGGTTCATGAGCAAGGAGGAGCATCCAGAGAGGTTGGGGACCAGAAGGGGTGCTGTAGACCGTTGTAGGTCATTTGGACTTTATTCTGAGCCAACTGGCAGCTATTGGAGGATTTGAGCAGAGGAATGGCATGATCTGGCTTAGTTTCCTAAAGAATTGCTTCTGCTACTGAGAAGAGAATAGAGTTGGGGAAGAAGAAAGAGGCCTCTGGCAATGATCCAGGCAAGAGATGATGGCACCTTGGACCAGGGCAGTGGCGGCAGTTGTAGTGATGAAAGTTTGAGTCAAAAATATTAGTTGATGGTTGGAAGTTGAGATGGAAGATAAGAGTTAAAGATGAGACCAAAGTTTTATGGACTGAGCAACTGAAAAGAATGGAATTTTCATTTTCTAAAATGAAGCTGATGAAAGGTGGAGCTGATTTGGATGGGAAAACAAGAGTTTTCTTTGAATATCTGAAGATTACAATGCCTATTAGATATTGATTAGCCTTTAAACAAGAACAAAAGTTTTAACCAGCACCAAAAAGCATTTTTCTGCTATTTCCTTCCATCTTTCAGGAGCAATACAAGAGTAAAATAGAGACAATTCTAATTTTTTATGTCATCTTGTCAGTAGGCAGTAGCTCATCCACAAATTGAATGGCCTACTAATTTTCCTTTCATTGAATAATATATGCGAAGGGACACAAGCTCATTTTAACAATAGTCTATGCAAAATAGTGGTCTGCTGAAACTTGACCATCACTAATGTCTTTCTAAGCCACATCGAGAGATTGCTTAACAAGGTTGCAGATGGCACCCAGTTGGGAGGGATAGCTAATGACTCTGAGTGGTAAATCTAGATTCAAAAGACAGATTAGGAGGATGGGATGGAATATGCAAGATGAAATTTATCATATATACTTAAGGTCCCACAGTTAGATCCAAAATTACCTGTGTAAATACAGTCAGGAAAAGTCTTGGTTTTCCAGAAATTCATGTAAAACAAAGCCATAGGGGATTAGTTGACTGTAAGCTCATTATGTAATAGCATGGTACATGACTTTCAGCAAAACTAATGTAATATTATTAGAAATGTTGTGTCCTGAATAAGAGAGTTAATAATCCCAACCTATTGTGCACTGAACTGTCCACACACACTGGGATAACCAGCACCATGTCTGAAATGATAGTGGGCACAAGAGTGCAGGAAGAACATGGGGAGCTCAAAACCCACGGCTCTCAGGATGTATCTTATTACTGCTTTGAGGAGATAAGCATAGAGAGAACTGGGTTCATATCTCTCAAGCTCTGACATTATCTGCTGGTGGCTTTTCCTTACTTTGGTTATTTCAAATTTTGGGTGTTGGCTAATGTTTATCCTAAGACCAAAGAATGGAGCTACAGCTGACCCATTCTGAATACGATTTATCCTAATTTTCTTACTCAAAAGACACCAGATCCCATAAATATTTAAATAGATTTTATTTTTTGTTTTGCAAAGGACTCAGGTGATCTGCTCAAGGTCACAGAGCAGAAAGGGAAGGAATGGAGAAGAAAAGGGAAATAGATAATAGGTTCTTCTAAACTTACCTAGTCCTCAGCAGCACACAGAAGTGTGAGACCCTATGCATCCCATCCGGATGTTCTAACTTTCCTAAATTCACCTCTTTACTCATCTTCTTTCTTAAAGTCCTTGCTCTTTAATTCCTCCCTGACCGGGCATTTCTGTCCTACGTGCCTATCTTAAAGGCCAGAACAAAAAAGAGTCAGTCCCTACTTCACTCTTGGCTCTCAAATTCTGCTGCCTCAGACGTTCCCTCTGCTCAGTTTCAGCTGTCTCCTCCTCCAATGTGGAGGAAAGATAAACTCATGGCTGCAAAATTGGTGGGAAAAGGCTGCTGCAAATTTGGTGGAAGAAGGCTGGGAAGAGATCCCTAAAATGAAAAAGAAGGTATCCAAGTGGCCACTTCCTTCCAAGGACCACCTATGTCATTCAAATGCATATTACTCTTACTACCATGAACTTGACCCTTTTAATGGCAGAGATAGCTAGCTTCTTTACTAGAGATTTGATGATACACAGAGCGGCCCAACTGTGGATTCTAATTTCTTAGCCTCTCTTGAAGCTAGGAAAGGCCATATGGCTAGAATTCTTGTCAATAGAATGTGCGTGGAAGTGGTGTGCACCACTTTCAAGTCCTGGAGCTTAAGAGCCTCCCTTCCCATTCAACAGCTGAATGCAGAGGATTCCATATCCTAAGTAATAATTTAGACACAATCCTGAAGAGTCCTTGACCCTAATTACCATTTGGAAGGGCTTCCAGCAATGATCATTAAGTGAATGAGGAAACAAATATCCATTGTGTTAAGCCAGATAGGAGAGTGTTTATTTGTTACAGCAGCTAGAGTTACCCTATTGTATTATTTCTTTGAAAAGAGTAACACCAGAACCACATGCACATTTATTGCCTTTCTAATATCTAGGGGATGGATGAAGAAGAAGGACACTTCACTCATTCCACTCATGCAGCTCATGGAAGGAAGCTGGAACTGAGGACCTCTCTCTCTCTCTCTATGTGTGTGTGTGTGTGTGTGTGTGTGTGTGTGTCTAGATAGTAGTGCTTATTGACCTAGGGGGCTGCACTACTCAATGGTTAGAAGTTACAGGAAGTCCATTTGCATCAGTGAATAGAAAATCTTTCTAAATGTACACCCAGTGTATGTTCCATGGGGGAGACACCATGTTCGTCTGGTTTAATGCTGTATTAAAGGAAAACATGGTGACTGGGAAAATAATTGGAACTCCAAAATATTTGTTAAATAAATTTTAAATGTAAATTTTACAAAGCATTTTTGTGGCTGCCAACAATGAAACATTGTGATTTTTCCATTTTTGTGAGTTCTAGGCTGTGTGTCGGTAAATACCTGGTAGAAGACTAGGCTAGAAAACCTCTCAACAGGTCTCCCTCTTTTAATTCTGCATCCTAATGCCTTTCAAAAACTTTTCCATCCATTTTCGCTTTTGATCCTTACCAGAATTCTGTGAAATTATCATCCCATTTTTATAGGTTAAAGGAAATGAGAGATTGAGATAAAATGACCCATCCAAAATCAGCTTGCTATCTAGTAGTGAAGCTGAAACAAAGAATTCAATCACTTGATTCCTGGGACAGAATTCTCTATGGATTTGCAAGTCTGGAAAGAGAGAGAGAGAGAAGGCAGAGGAATGCTCTTAACTGAATGTGCATGGTGCTAAATACTTCACACACATTTTCTCAATAATCACAACCATTCTATGAAGTAGATGTTATGGTGAATCCATTGCATAGCAAAAATCAGAGACATTGGGGTAAGTTTGATGGCTCAAAGATAGCAGATCTTAGACTAGAACCCAATCAACTCCCTACCAAGGGCAGAAGAAAGCATTGTGGGTCTGGGAGTTCATGAAAGACTCCTGGGGAAATGGGACTTGAGCTGGGGGCTGGCCGTCTAGGGTCCACTGAGGTGTCCTATCTGAGATCTGGCTGCAAAATGTTTCTAAGGACAAGTGTTAAGATATATTTTTCTTGTGCCTTTGACATTGCTGATCTCCAAGGAAACTAGAAAGGGGACAAGATCAGGGGAGAATAGAAAATTTATCTACCCTTATCTTTCTGGGTGGTCCCCATAGGCAAAAGAACTTCATGAGAGAAAAGAAATCATAGTGGGTCTTAGAACTTGATAGTTTGGAAAAAAAAAAAATTTTCAGCAGACTGTCAGGATGGTTTTGATGGTTTTTAGGAAAGGCTTGTCTTGAACTTTGAAGACTGAAGAGAAGACCCTTAAGATGGCAGAACTCCACTAGCTGCATGGACACCTTAGAAAAATGTCCCGTTAGTTTCCAGTGCTGCCTCCCCACGGGCATTCTTCTCACTGTCCTTAACCCCTGTTGCTCTTTTTCCCATAGAGTTCTTATTTTCACTGCAGCTCTGTCCACTTTTCCCTGAGCAATAACTTAATCTCACCTCAGATCCTCCCTGGAGGCTTTAATCTTGAACATTTTAGCAAAAGAGAAAAACAATTGCACTGAGTGGGAGGTCCTGTCTTTAGTGGTAACCCCCGTTTCTGCCCCCTGCTTCCCTAGACCAGCCCACCACTGCTGTAACTTATTTTCCTCTCCGTCAGATTTAGGGCTCTTCTCTCAAATACTGCGGCCCATCCATTCTGGTTAAGCGACACTAACTACATTGTAAGTAATAGCCCGCCCGCAGCAATGTCGCTAACGGGTCTGTCTGTGCCTGGGTTATGAATGGCCCCGTCCTCAGCTACAGTCACACTGCTCCAGGCTGGGAGCTCATCCCATCTTGCAAGGTCAGACCTCATCGGTTTTTGGATGGTGGAGAAATCTCCTAGGAAAACCTGGGATGCGGCTGAATGGGCTGTGGCCGAACAGACTGTTCTGCAGATGATTCTCCCTCCTGCAAGGCAGTGTCTTTTCCTTTCCCAGCCCAGAGTCAGCAGTGCAATTGAAAGAGCAAGTTTTTAAACACCTGGATGGAACACTTAGGATGCACCCCAATTACCACCACCTCCCAAGCTGAGGCAGGACATGCAGGGGAAATACGTGAGGAGCATCTTTAGTTGCAAATACTTGTGACTATGATCATATTCTTCGTGTTCATTCACCTAGCAAAGCACTGGGCCCAGCATTGACAGTCAGGAATGATCTGTTGAATATTCCCATTAATGATTGCCTTGTTTTATTAAGTGCCAGAGACTATGCTAAGTACATGCAATAGAGCATTTTATTTTATTTAATGCTTCTAGCTTTAACAATATCTGTGCTTTAGGTATTGTTATTCTACTGATAGAGTTAAGGACATCACAGCTGCTTCAGTTTTCTCATCCTAAGATTGCACAACTACTGAGAGGTGGAACCAGCAGAATAGAGGTCGGCCTCCAAAGTCCAGTCTCTGAAGTACCATCACAGGACTTCCATATAAGAAAACAGGTCTTACCATCAGCTGAGTCTTGAAGCCACTGACATTTTCATGCCTGGTCCTAAAAATCTGATCCAAGTAGTTCATCCATAAGTATGTGTGTGTGTGATCCATACTTACGTATGCATGATTGTGTGTGTGTGTGTGTGTGTGTGTGTGTGTGCGCGCGTGTGAATATGCACATATCTGAGGTCTTATTAAGGGAAAGATAAATGATTCTGAAATGACTAAATTGGCTTCCACTTTCCCTCCTCAGCTCTGCTTTATTAAACCCCTGACCCAGTCCCACACTATGTGGCACAAAGCCCAAGGACTCCCATGCCCCCAATTCCCGTATGACCCACCATCACCCCTCCTCTTTCTCCTCACTTCATTCTAAGCAATTCTGCTTATGACACTTTAGCCTGTCTTGTTTCAAACTGAACTTGGTCCTTACAGATCTGACAAGGAAGCAGGACTTCCCAACTTTTTGGTTCTTGATGGTCTCCAAGGACTCTTTCATCAGGGTTTGTCCCTCCTGTGTGTTTAGGCACATTTGCCCAGGCTTAGTCCTAACCAGTGAATCCCTGCATTCTTTCATTCATGAATCCTTTGCCCATAGGCATTTTCTAAGCACTACTATGTGTCTCTGCTCAGCCCTAGGTCACATTGATGGGCATGACCAATATGGAACTAGCTCTCAAGTAGTTTGCTATCTGCTAGGAGAACAGACAAGTAAACAGGCAAAAATCATAGGTATCAGGGGTAAAAATAACTTGTGTTAAAGCTTGAGGCAGAACTGCTGAAATTGGAGAACTGTCTTCTATTTAGCAATATACCTCCAGGGACCATATATGATGAAAAGAAGTCCCCAGGGCCTGGCCTGCCAGGACGGGAAGTGAATCAAGGAACTGCTCTGTAATATAAAGAGAAATTTTCAATCCATATAGGTAGCCCTACTGGGAAGATTCAAGAGGCAGGAATGGAAATACGTTGGAAAAGTCAAGTGTATTTGGAGAAAAGAAAGAAGTCATTACTGAGAAGAGTCAAAAATGAGAGAAGCTAATATTGGTGGGAACATCCAAAGGACTTTCAAAAACAAACCAGTGTTCATTTTCAGAGTTTTGCCATATGCTACCCCCTGCATTTCTCCACGTCCCTTCTGGAAAATGTATTACAGGAAACAGCCTTTGTGGCAGTTTTGTGGAAGTTGTTGGACAGGGCAACAAAGAAAAACATCATGTTTTTTACTTGACTTCTCTGTTGAGACCAGAGTGACAGTAGAACATGGCACTGAGAGGGAGTAACCCTGAGGCTCCAGGCAGCATTTGGCTTCCATGGGAGCAGAGACCCAAAGAGAGCTGAGGGATAAGAGAGAAGTGACTGCAGAGGTGTAGGTGGGGGCCCCTCACACACATTTTCGTCCAAAGAGACAAGACCTGCTGTGGTTCAGCTCTGACTGCCCATGAGACTCACTTGGGTGCTTTAAAATATGGATGCCCAGGGTTTAATTTTTCTGAGTGAAGGTCCAGACATTGGCATTTGTTTTGAACTAGAGGACCTGATCCTTGAAGGAATATTCAAATCTCAATATAATGTGGTAAGTGATAGACAAAGATTAAGGGAACTAAGGAACAGAGATAAAGTAAGGGTAGATGGAAGTGACGGCTGAACTGAAAAGCTGAGGATTAAGTAGGAATTAGCCAGGCAAAAGGAAAGGAGGAATGAGACAATGTTGTAGGAAGGGGAAACAGAATTCAGAGCAAGAGTTTAAACTGGGCATGGAGCTCAGCCAGGCTAGAGCAGCTCATATATGTGCATATGAGAGATGTGGGTATCAGTGGCCAAAAGTATGGTCAAAGAGATAAGACTCCAGGTTATGGAGAGTCCTATGTGTAATAAATAAAGAATCAGATTCATTCTAACACCCTTGAATTCTAGCAGGTTATATTAGTTACTCTTCTGTTTCTATGACAAAAAATATGAGATAATCAACTTATAAGGAGCAAAGGTTTATTCTGGCTCACAGTTTTGGAGGTTTTGGTCACTTGGTCTGTTGCTTTTGGGGTGGATGAGTACATCGTGGTGGGAGCACATGGCAAAGGAAACTGCTCAGCTTGTGTGGGAAGCAAAGAAAGAAAAACAGGAAGGTTCCTTCAACAGCACACCTCCAATGACCTACCTTCCTCCCACTGGACCCAACTTCACAAAGGTTCGGCCACCTCCCAGGAGCACCACAGGCTGGCAAGCAAGACTCCAATGTGTGGCCTTGGGGAGTGCTCCAGATCTAAACCGTGGTGGGAGCAATAGCACTTTCTTCCACCTCCTCAATCTCTGCATCATTCAACCACTGCTGCATAGGAAATGACCCCAAGCCTAGTGGCATGCAACAGTCAACAAGTATTATTGCTGACAAGCCTACAAAGTCAACTGAGAGGTTTTGCTGGTTTGGGTCAGGCTTGGCTGGTCGTGGTTGGGCTCCCTCATGTGATTGTGGTCAGCTGGTGGGTAAGATGAGGACTAGCTGGTTGAGGATGTCTCACTCGCATACCTAGTGATTGGTTATTGGCAGTGGCAGCTGAGTGACTGGGCCATGTATCTCCCATCATCCTGCAGGCTAGCTCAGGCTTTCCAGATGGCAAAGCCTTCTTCAGGAAAGAAAGCAGAAGCATACAAAAACTTTTAGTCTAAGCTTGAAATGGAGACCTATCATTTTGGCTGCATTTTATTGCTAAACAAGTTTTTTAAAAAATCAGACTAGATTTAAGGGATAGAAAATCAGACTCCTCTCAATGCTGGGAGGAATGGCTTAGTAACATGGACACACAGGGAGACAAAAATTATGCAGCCATTTTTTTACTCAATCAACTAACCCCACTTGCATAAGCCTAACTGCTTCCATAGTTTCTTCTCATGGCTTGAAATTTGGGAGGTTGTTCAGGAGCATACCATCTTCCAGGAGAAGAGAGAACACAAATCCAGGCCACAACTCACACTAACCAACCAGCCACAGGCAAGAGCCGGGTTCCCAGTCCTAACTGCTCTGCCCAGTCTTCACATGCCATTGATTTCCTATTTTCCATCCTCTGACTCTCCCAAGTTGTTTTCCTTAACACACAAACTGCTGGTTGCTTTGTGCATTCCCTAGGCCTCTGTGAGCATTTTCTTTTACATCAGCACACAAAGAAGCTGCAGAACTCCCCCAGGCAACCAAGGTGAGAGTCAGGGCAAAGCCAGTGATCACAGGCCCTGCTGGTGACAGGGAGTGGAGATTTCCAATGAGAAGCTGGGTCCTTGCATGCCAGTCTTTTTGAAAGACAGAATGCTGCCTCTATGGCCTCTCCAGAACTTCTCCCCCTTCACAGGCCTATGTGATGAGGCTCATCAGCCCCTGGCCAATGGGCCTCCCAGTCTCACAGCACCATAGAACTCTTCAAGACAGACATGGATGGTGTGTAAGACCAGTGTCCCTTCAGGTAACATGTCCTGTCTGGACTCTGTTGAAGAATAATGGGAAGGAAATCAAGGGACAACATGAAAGTTATAGGGTGCCTTGGAGGACAGAGAAAAGAGAAGAAACTAGAAGAAAGAATGGGCTGGAGGGATTTTAGACATTGACTTCATGTTTTAGAAGGACCAGTACTGAAGGGAAACTGACTCCCTGTCAATTGTTTCTGAGGAAAGAGTAAGAAATACAAGGCTTAAAACTTAGAGGAAGGAATTGGCTTGACAGAATAGAGAACTTTCTGTTTTCAAGAGCTGTACTAAACAGGATATAAGACAGCAGTTAGGCCCAGTCTGCCCTCATGAAGTTTCCAGTATTGTTAGAGTAGTATGGTTTAGATTCAGTGTCTCGTGAATGCTCTTGTGTGAGATAAGCAGGAATATTCAGGAATGAAATGGTTATATAATGAGAGTTATAACTTAATCAATGGATTAATTCATTTGATGGGTTAATAATCTGTATGGATTAATGGGTGGTAACTACAGGCAGGGGAGATGTGACTGGAGGAGGTGGGTCACTGGAGATGGAGGATTATATTATACCTGACTGGCTCCTTGTACTCAAGCTCTGTCAACTTCCTGGTTCTCATGAACTGAGCAGCTTTCCTCTGTCATGCCCTTCTGCCATGATGTTCTGCCTCACTGTGGGCCCAGAGCTATGGTGATCTGATCATGGACTGAAACTCTGACACCATGAGCTAAATAAACTTTTCATCTTCCAAGTTGTTCTTTTCAGGTCTTTTGATCATAGCAATGAAAAACTGTCTAAAACATAGAGATTCCTAAGTGATGTGCATAATCTACTAAAGAAGATTGACTAATACAATTGCAATATACACATACAAGTGATCTGGCAGTGACTCTAATTGCAATGAAATCTTAAGAAGAATAAATAGCTAGGTAAATCTTTTTAGAAGGGGTAGGATTTGAGCTAAGAAGAATTTGTACAGACAGAAACAAAAAAGTTACAATCCAGATTGAAGGATCTATGAAAACAAAAGGATCAGGGTGACCAGCTTGTCCCAGTGCACTGTGAAATCTTAGCTCTGGATTTTCAAGAGGAAAAGAGCCACAAATTAGCATCATTTGTGGGACACCGAAGAGGTCATTTTAACTACTCAGTAGGATTTAGGTCCAGGGCTATCTTGAGAGAAATAAAGGGACAGATGGCATCAAATGATTCCTTCAACTTGCAAACTCTGTCACCTCTGTCTTCAGAAGGCTTAAAGTTTCCTTAACTTTGATCATAAATATATTATTGAGTACACATTGCTCATAAAAATCCACAATCTGGTTCTGTTAGGTGACTCAAATGCATCTTTCCCCAGGGAGCTTGTAGAAAGACTGTCCTTACCCCACAATTTTACTTAAGAACATTTACTTTTCATCATCTTGCACATGGTAGGACCTCAATGAGTGCTTCTTGGATGTATGGAAGGATGGATGGAAAGAGAGATGAGATATGGAGGAATGGAAGGAAAGAAGGAAGGAAGGAAGGAAGGAAGGAAGGAAGGAAGGAAGGAAGGAAGGAAGGAAGGAAG
>JAJEJO010000632.1:758835-895276 GCA_020662805.1 Glaucomys volans
AAGGAAGGAAGGAAGGAAGGAAGGAAGGAAGGAAGGAAGGAAGGAAGAAGGATATATAATAGGAAGATGGTGGATGGAAAGAAAAATGAAACGATAGCTAAGTGGAATAGTGGTTTGCTGTGTAGAATGAAGAGTAGGTAAATGACTAGAAGAAATGTATATGAATCTTAATGATTAAAATAATAAGCATGTAAAAGGGGAAATGGTACGATATGGATAGCAAAAATAGGCATAAAATGAACTTGCATTTTCCATACTTTTTTGAGTCTGACATTCAAATATTACCTTCCTACAGTCATATTATCATACCACATTTCCCTGACATACACACCATAGTTACCAATGCTCCCCTCCCCCCAGACTCCTCTACTCTCTTTCCTCCCCTCAAAATAATTTTTAGATGAAATATGAATTTTAATCTGTCACTCCCACTAATTCCATGTGACCATAGGCAAGTACTTCAGCCTCCATAGCCTTAGTAACTCTCACATAAATGAGAAGGTTGGTTTAGGGACCTTCTGGAGTTCTTATAAAGCTGGGATCATTACTTCACTATCTTTAAAAAGTGAAGAATACAAGACAGATAGCACAAAATAAAAACATTTTGCAAGTACCCCAAATTTCCATGCTAGGAACTCCTGTAATAATCTAATACCTTCTAGACTTATGATGACCTGGCTCCCTTTTTTTCCCTCACACAGAAGAAAGACAGGAAGTTGGAAATCAGTCTGGGGAAGTGGGGGAGGCTCCCCTCTTGGTGCCAGCCACAGCGCCTCTGCCCAGCCCTCCCCAAGCTGAAGAAAGAGGATATTTCCGTCATTTCCTTCAGTCTGGCTCCATGTGGCTGGTGTGAAGTTGTACATTTTGCAGCTGAAGGCTGTGGGCTCCCCAGGATAATAGCAGCTGTTCAAGTGCATATTAGCACTCGAGATGCTTGATAAGAGGAATTAGAGTACCACCCGGTTTCTTTATTTTTTATTTTTTGCCTGGCTGAATCAATAATTAAGTGTATTCTAATAGTGCAGTTTTGCTCGAGATTCTCATTTGGCTCAGGCATTAGGTCTAAATGAAATATTTAGTTGACAGGATACAGTTATGAAGCAAAACCACATTTCTGTCTGTATACTTTAATTTTTCTAATGATGAGAAACCACAGTCTGTCTTCCAGCCCTGGCTGCTGTGGCTTTCCTGTCATTCCCTCTTCCAGAGACAAGATAAAAATCCCTCTTCCCTAGGCAGGAAAAATGAGAATGTCAGATCCTGGTGACCACCATCAAATGGGGCCTAGAGCAATGAGGAAATCCTAGTTCTACCCATATCATGCTAATGCAAGCAATTCATCTGAAAGATGTGCTGGATGTATGGAAATGTCACAATGAGATCCATTAATTTGTACAATTAATACAAGCTAATATTTGTAATAATAACTTTTAAAAAGCCATGCTGGGACCTCTGCAGTGAGAAAAGAGAAGAGACTGGGGCCAGGGTTGGGAACAGTGAGCCAAGATGTGGACGTAGCCAGACGTCTTAGCTTGTTAGTATACAAGGAGATACACACATAGAATGATGTCAGGCTAGGATACATAGCCTCAGTCAGGGTGGTCCAGGCCATAGCAGTGTTCCCAGTAAGACAGCAGGCAGAGTCTGTTCAGGGCATGGCCAGCTGTGCTGGAGACTCAGAGAGAGCTGAGTCCAGGAAGCATGAAAGACAGAGACCCAGGTGAGCAGGCTGAGCCAGGACATGCATGCAATGTCAGCTTTGCCACTGCCTTTCTGTGGGGACACCTGGAAAGCCCCTTCACATCTTCACATCTCTGGGCTTCATTTCCTCAAATGCTGAAAAAGTACCAAGACCTCAGAAGTGCCATCTAACCCGGAATTCTTAGGATTCTAGTTTGAACAGGTAAGAACACTGAAAGGTCACACAGAGCATGTCCCTGCTCCAAGACAAACTTCCCTTCCTTTGTGGGCTACACCTTGATCCACCCCACTTCACTCTGCTTTCTCCTATTGTGCTTCAGGGAGCAATTCCATAGCCCTCTTTATCCCCTTTATTTCCAGTTCAGGCAGAATCCACTATAAAATGCTTTCTTACATCTAATCTAAGTACAGTGACAGATACCTGGCTCTTTCTTGAGGATGTGCATGTACCTCTAGGCCCTCTGGAGTCTGCAGGTCTCCAGGACCTTGCCCACTCCCTTCCACCCCAGCACTGGCTGGAGGGGCAATAGCTGTGAAGACCACCATCTTTGTGCCAGAACAGCACCAGAGCCTTCCCCAGGTGTTCCTGGGCCACAAGGCCAAGTTGGGACCCACAGGGACTCTGGGCCACAAAATGAAAGGGACCAGAATCACCCACATCAGGCACACAATGGCTGCAGATCATTAATTATTCATACAGCTTACTTTTCTGAGTGCCTCTACTTTAGATAAATATTTTGTATACATTTGCTCTAGAAATTAAAAAGGGGGGGAGGATAGAAAAGAAAAGAAAGGCAAGCAATGCTAATCTTGAATCCAGGCTGACTGGTTCACTCTTGCAGTGTTTGAAAAGTCAATCCATTCATCTCCAGCAAAGTAGGCAATGCAGAAAAGTGATATTTGTCTAATATTTGCTCAGCCTATTGTGTCTCGCTGTGTATTCCCAGGTGCACTGGCTTTTGGAGAAAGTTAATCACTGTGTCTTAAGACCTCTTTGGCTGTGCCATTTCTGAGCAAAAGGTGTAGAATTTTTTTCTTTCCTTTTTTTTTTTTTAAGATCTTTGTCTTTCCTTTGGGTTTAGCTGGGCAGGTGCTGCCTGCAACCAAGGTAGAGGCACTCAAGCCAGAGGAGGGCAGGCCTGCCATGGAGGAAGCCATAGAGGCTCTCTGCTGAACATTTCTGTGGATCAGAGACAAAGAGGCACCCTGTGAAGACAGGTATCAGTGGAAGGTCCTAGGGAGAAGGTCCCCAGCATCAAATAATTGCCACGGACATCACTGGGACAATCCTCTGCAATATCTGGTGCTCTCATTTTTGTGGTTGTTGTTGTTTTGGTATAACAGCACTTTGATCCCGCAGTGACCCTGGAAGGTGAATAGAGCAGTTGGTGCTGTGTCTGACTGGCTGACAGACCAACTGAGACCCAAGAGGATGACAGCACTGCTGGGGATGACACGGTGACATCTTCAAGCCACAAGATTCCCACTCTTAGTAGGAAGAACTAGGAATGGATCACTCCCAACTTGCCAAATGTTTATCAAATTTAGCTCAGGAGAGGGCAAAAGAAAAACTACAGCCATGTCTATTTCATACCCACTCTGCAAAGTGGCTCCTGCTGTTCCACAAGTGCCACTCCCACCCCTGAAAATAACCTTTAGGCCAGTACTTGCTTCCTTCTCCATGGGGTGTTTGCTAGTCCACCAACGGGCCCCTCCACTCCATCCACTGTTTCCCAGGGGCTTAGTGAGTTTTGATGAGTTTGGTGAGTTTAGAGAGGAACTGGCTCTGTGAAGATCAGCCTCTCCTTCTTTCTTCTTGTTTTTCTTAGTGCGTCCATTCTGCCTTCAGTCCTGATGTAAGCTGGGCAGGAAAAGGCTATGCCCTGGAGTCAAGCAGGGATGTCACCAGCTCTGCCTGAGACTGAGGACCAGTCTGTGATTCTAGCTCATAGTCATCACATGATTGAGTCACATTCACAAACTAAACCCTATCCATCAAGGTTGACCTCTGTCTTCTGCTTCAAGGAGGGAAAGAGTGAAGGGAGGGAGGGAGGAAGAAAAGAAGGAAGGAAAGAAGGAAGGAATGGAGAGAGGAAAGAAGGGAAGGGAGGGAGGGAAGGAGGGAGGAAGAAAAGAAGGGAGGGAGGGAGGGAGGGAGGGAGGGCGGGAGGAAAGAAGAAAGGAATGGAGAGAGGAAAGAAGGGAAGGGAGGGAGGGAAGGAGGGAGGAAGAAAAGAAGGGAGGGAGGGACGGAGTGAGGGAAGGGAGAGTGAAAATTGGAAGAGGATCCAGGTCGACTGGAAATCTTGTCTCCTCTGCTGTCCATAACCAACAGCTGAGCTGCAGCCCATTAATCAGAAGCTCTGCCAGTCCCAGTTGTTATTGGTTATGTTTCTTCTGACACTACATTTTCCCCTGACTTGAAATACATGTCAAGGCTTAATGCCCGGGGATGAATGGTCTGATGTATAACGGTCTCCTCAATCCCACTGCTGCCTTATGAAAATGCCCCCCTAAGTCTGATAAAAAGACAACTTGATGTTTTGAATCTGTATAACTTTATCAGATAAAATCCCAGTACAAAGAATTACTAGGATTTCAGGCCCATCCCAGATGAGGAGAGGACAGAACCCTGTTAGGAGGTTCTGTTTGGCACAGGTGAGGTCTCTCTTATATATCATCACAGAAAGCTTTTGGCCATGGGAGCGTGAGCCTCATAGTTACTCACATGCCAAGAAGGTGAAAATAGGATGCCCCCAAAGCTGCCTGCCTCCTCAGCTCCCCCCGGGCCCACCATCCCAGCAAAGCTCTGCTCAGTCTGCTTTTCTCAGGGCTTTGAAGTCACATCAATGGGGGTTCACCTTCAAGCTCTGCTTTTCCAGCATGCATGATCTTTGGGAGATTATATGAGCTCCCTGGAGCCTCAGTTTCCTCTTTGGTAAACTAGGAAAACTTACAACTATCTCATGTCACTATTGTAATGATTCATTAAAACACAGTAACTTACTTTAAATATGTTTGTCCTGTCCCTACCATTGACCTTCCAATATGTTTTTTCTTTTGCTTACACTTTTTTGAAGATCCACTAACCTTTGTTTCAAATCTTCCATTGATTGATTTAAAAAAATATTGACCACCATAACTGTATTAGTCAGTTTTTCATCACTGTGACCAAAATACTTGACAAAAACAATTTAGAGGGGAAAAGTTTATTTTAGGGCTTGTGGTTTTAGAGTTCTCAGCCTATGGTTGGCCAACTCCATTGCTCTGGGCCTGAAGTGAGGCAGAACATCATGGTAGGAGATCCACTTCCTCTAGCCAGGCTCATCCAACTACAGTTACCACCCAGTAATCTATTCAAAGCATTAGCCCATTAAATGGATTAGTTCACCAGTTAGGTTAGAGTTCTCATAACTAATCATTTTACCTCCTGCATTAACATAGGAGCTTTGCGGGACCCCAAATATCCAAACAATAACAATAGCTTCAGCTTCCAAGAGCTCTTTCTTGTTTTCTCATTGTTCTTTTAGGAAAAATAAATAAATAACATCCTATTCTTATCTCATGAATGCAAATCTCTTATTGCTTTACAGATTTTAGAGGGATTTTTCTTTCTCATCTTCTTCTGTTCCTTGTGTTGCTTTCTCTTCCTCTGGATTTTCCTCATTGATATCTGGACACTGCTTTCTAGCTTTTCCAAAATGTCTGGTGATCCTTTGGAACAAGGCACAAAAACCAGCCTGGAAATGCCATGTAAGGGCTTATCAACTGACGGCATTGACTAGCCTGTGGGACAGGGCCCAGTCATGTCCACAGGGATCCTCAAAGGTCAAATCTACAGGGCTTTTTTCTGTGACCATTTCTCCAGAGAACAACTCTCCAATCTCCCACTGGGGGATATAAGCTTGGCTGGTAGAGCTGTGGGAGTGGGGAACAGCAGCAACAGGAGGAGTTCAGAATGTAGACAGTCTCCTAAGATCTTTTCCCCAGTGCATCTCCTTACTTTCATCCTCTCCTGGGCCTGATGTTACTGAATATGGACCTCCCTCAATTAATTTCTCCAGAAAACAAACATTCCTGCCAGATTGGAAGAGGAGTAATCTTTGGCTATTTAGGATGAAGAAGATCTGGAAGTCCAAGTTCTCTTTCAACAGATTTCCTACAGGTCTTCTTCTTTGCACCCTCATTCCCAGTGCATGCCACTGGCACTCCCATGCCTGGTACTCCCAGTTCTTGAAAGCTTCCAGGGTCTGCTCCTTACTCCTCACTGGCACTGCTCCCCACCAGCAGGCACTCTGGCTTCAGCTGTTTTTAATCCACTGCACCATTGACACTCAAATCTGTTTTTCATTCTCCAGAGAATCATTGATGTCTCTCATCTTTGTTGCCTATGGCTTGAGTTCCTGTGAGCTCATGAGGTTACTGTTGATGATCATTTGAGTGTGGTGGGGAGGGAGATAGAAAGCAGAAGATAGAAAAGCACCTGTCTAACCTAAACTGAATATGACTTTCCCAAAGGCCAAATAAAAGCCCAGCACATAATAGGTGCTGAATAAATGTTAGTTTCCTTTCTCATTCAGTCCTTCTTTCACTACCGAGCAGGTATTGCTCTGTGTATCTTTGAGTGCCCAAGAAGTGGTTCAGGGAGACATAAAATGCCTTTCATGAGGCCTGGGGTAGCCCCCACAGGTGCCTAGAATTTCCATCAAGGAAGTCATTTCAAATAATACTGTCAAGAGGTCTGAAAAATGCAAATATGGTAGACTATGGAAAACTGGATCTTGGTCCTGAGTCTCACTCCCTTGTAATAGAATAATATATCTTATCTTTTCCTGTGCAGTGATCCCACTGAGGAAGTGTGTATTGATATTTGACTTGGGATCATGACTTACTTAGGTGAAGAGAACTTTGAGAAAGATGGTTCTGGATACACAAGGGTCTGGAGAGGCTTGCTTGTCCATGTGAACCTACGAAGAGCATTCCCCCCTAAAAAGCTGCCCTTCAGCTGGGCCCCAAGCTGAAGACATGTGGAGCAATGCTAAGCTAACTTGAATTCTGGGGTTCATGTGAGCCCTGGTAAGTCCAGCCTAGATCATCTCCTAATATCAATGAGCACAAATAAGCTTATTAAAGAGTTAGGAACTAATTGAAAGAAAAATAAATGTGAAGGGGCATATCCTCTAAAGATGGAGAGCCTTGGCTCCACTGGGGAAAGCCATGCCAGGTAGGAGACCACAGGGACTGGGATGCTCAGCTTGGCAGGACATCATTCCTGAAAGAGAAAAATCCACACTGAACCCTCCGGTGGCTTCCAACAACACTGAGAATAAACCTCTTTGCCCTTGACATGAGACCACCCTCTGGCCTTCCTCCTATGCCTCACCTGTGTCAAGCCGCGCCCACCTGGGGCTCTGTACTTGCTATTCCTTCTGATTGGCATGCTTTCCTGGAGACTAGCTCTCAGTATGCAGTTCTCTTCTCAGGTTACCTTCTGGAAAGTTTTGCCCATCCTTCTCCATGCCTCTAGCCTGTTTGGGGTTATGATGACAATGGAGGATTCAACCCCTTTGATTATATTATTTATTAACCTGTAAGTTTATTTTCTGATTTCCTCCATTAGAATTGCAGTCCTTTGGCTGGGTGTACACCTGTAATCCCAGCAACTTTGGAGGCTGGGACAGGAGAATCACAATTTCAAGGCCAGCCTCAGCTACTTAGCAAGACCCTACCTCAAAATAAAAAATGAAAAGGACAAGAGATGTTGCTCAGTGGCAAGGAGCCCCTGGGTTGAAAGAATTAGAGCCCTTTGAAGACAGGGATCTTTTTTCTTGATTCCAGATGCTGTAGCATTTGAAACAACATCTGATATTCAGCAGTCAGTGCATATGTATCTATTTGTCATTTGGGTGAACAGCTAAAGAATGACCAGAAGGCAAGAATGGTAAGTTGGTCCCATGTTGAACGGACCTGTGTGAAAAAATGAGAACTCTGGACTGTATTTGGTAAGCACTGGGGAAGCATCGAGGGCATCTGATATGAGGAGCAGAATCATCAGAGCTGTCCATCTGGAAGGAGAATCCGGCAGGTACGTGAGTGTGGAGTAGAGTGGGGTGAGACAGGCGATTAAGTCCAGCAGCGTTAGGTACTAGACACTGAGGGTCATGACTCAGGGAACAACATGGGAATGAATGATATTGAGAGATGGGTAGAAAAAAATCCCAGTCAGCTTTCCAGTTCCAGTAGGGGCTGGGTGCTCCCAGTGACAGGCAGGCCTCTCTTGCCTCTGCTCCTAACCCCTTGCACATGCCTGCACTCCCTAAGATCCAGGGCTGAGGCCACAACTGGCAGCTTCAGTAAGCTTTCCTCCCCAGCGGCTGCCTCTGCCTGATTTCTGGTCAAGGAAGGCCCCTGTCTGTCAGTGTAGTGGCTCCGTTCTTCCCTGGTTGCTTTTAAACTTGGGGTTTGCAAGTACTGGCCCAACAGTTGTTTCCAATTCCTCGAGGCAAATTTAGAACCAGTCGTTGAGTTAAGGCAGACAGAGGGGAGCCACTGTGCAGGTTTTGCCTTCGTTAATAAGTTTTCCTGACAGCAGAAGGAAGTCTTTCCAGTCAATTCTTTGTAGTCAATTCCTGATCGTCGTCCTCCCGTTGTTAATATTGTTGTTAAACTCCCAATGCCGCACTGAGTGGAAAGCTAATTATAATAATTAACAGAGAACTCCTGAACTTGTCAAACTGGTAATTATAAACCACAGGGACTTTTATCATTAATAGATGCCATGGAAAGTGAAGGCACAGGGGTGCTGGCAGGGGCAGGCGCACAGGAGATGTTCCGGTCCAGAGCCAAATCCGAGTGCCACCAGGATGCGAGGACATGGCTTCCCTTGGCTCTATGCCTGACACGCTGCCGCCTCTGCCTTCCTGCAAACTAGGCCCGAGTTTCCCAACATACACATCTTCCCACGTCCACATCTGAGAGGACCTCACCTTGTACACACACACACACACACACACACACAGAGGCTCTCAATTCCTCTCTTTGAAACACATACTTAAATAGAATCAGTTTCACTATAAGAGGGCTTACAGTTCATTTCTTCTTGCGACAAAATTTTACTGAGAATCTAATAAGTACTAGAACTTACTTGAGGCACCAGAGATAAAATGTGAAAAAGACACAACACCTTTGCTGTGCAAAAACTGTTGAGCTCCATGCAATCCCAATCGCCTATTTCTGCTTTCAGCATCTGTGCCTTTGAGGTCATAGCCAAGAAACCTACCCAGACTGATACTGTGGAACTTGTGTGTGTGATGCTCAAGTCTTTAATTCATGTTGAGCTGATTCTTATATAAGGGGGTGAGGTAGGGATCTGTTTCCATTCTTCTGTGTGTAGATATACACTTTTCTCAAATTATAGCATTATTTACAATAACCAAGATATGGAAACAACCTAGTGTCTGTCAACAGATGACTGGAATTTTAAAATGTGGTTTGCTTTAAAAACACTGGAAATTCTGTCATTGGTGACAACATGGATGAACAAACAGGATATTATGTTAAGCAAAATAAGCCAGAGAGACAAATACCACATCATCTCACTTATATGTGAAATGCCAAAATGTCTAACTCATAAAAATACAGAATAGAAGGCTGTTACCAGGAGCTGGAAAGTAGGGTGTGATTGGAGAAAAGGGAGATGTTGGTCAACAGGCACAAAGGTGCAGGTAGAAGAAATAAGTTCTGGTGTTCTATTGCATGCCAAAGCAACTAATTAATAATGATGTATATTTCGATAGCTTAAAGTATTTTAAATGTTCTTATAATAAAGAAATGATAAATATTTGAGGTAATGAATATGCTAATTGCTTTGATTTGATCATTCCACAATGTATATGTGTACTGAAACATTGTACTTGACAAATATATACAATTATTACTTGTTAATTACAAATATAACTCTTTAAGGTCTGGGCTGGGGATATAGCTCAGTTGATAGAGTGCTTGCCTCACAAGCACAAGGCCCTGGGTTCAATCCCCACCACCACAAGGAATAAATAAATAAATAAATATATATATGTATATATATATATGTATGAAATATATATATACAATTCCTTTAAAAGTATGTAGTACATGTCTTCAAAGAGTCTATAAGCTAGTGAATGAAGGGGGGAAATTTTTTGAGGAGCTCTTTACATTATGATAGAAATTTGTACTTGATCCAATGAAAGCATTCACATGGTACGATGTGAGAACAGGAATGTGGTATCTAAGCCTGTCAGAATGGAGAAAGATTCTAGTATCAAAGCATAGAGCCTGAACCTGAAATCCTACTTTCAAAGTGGTAGTTTTTAAACACTTTATAGTTCCTAAATGTCTATTAGAACTGGATGAAAGTCATGGTCTTTTAATCCAGGAACAAGCTCATTCATGCATATGTGCAAAATTGTTCCTAGAATTTCAGCCCATGGAGAATGTATGACTTCATTATATCTCTCTGCAGGATCTGTAAACCTCTATGCTAGAAAATTCCTGTGGCGTAAGGCTCTGAGCACTTTGTTTGGCACACAGTGATTCTTGCTGAGATAGCTTTTATTAACATGATCAATACCTCCCTTTCTTGTTGAGGATATTAAATAAGATGAGGTCTGTAGAAGCACTTGGTTAGCTCCAAATCACAAGACATATGTCAGTTATCATGACCAACAAACACTGATCAATTGCCCCTGGCACATCTCACTCTTTGTGAGTGACCGGACATGCATGTGGAGCTGCTCTCCCTGTTGTGGCTTCCTTTCCTCATCAGCAGTGCAGAGAGGGATCCTCATCATGTTCTGCTCTAAGAATTTCTTCCTTCTCCCTTCTCTGTGGCTGGCCCAAGGTGCCACAGACCATCTCACACTGGAGGCACCCAAGCCCTTCTGGAAGGAAGCCTTGAGAATAGTCTGGCTTTTTTCCTCCTACCAGACTATGGGTAGAATTCTGCTCTGCTTCTGGGTGTGGTCACTCTTGCCTGCCACTGACCTGTTCACCAGTAGAAACTACAGATGGGTGGCTTGGAGAGGCTCTAATTCCTCCACCCTCTAGCAATCTCCAGTAGTTGTCCCCTACAGACCACCTCAATTAAACCTGCCTTTCAATATAAACCACTCCTGCACCCTGCAAACATTCTCAGAACAGGGCCCCTCAAACCCCTTCCAACTGAATTACCTCTCCCAAATCTCTTCTAAATACAAACTTGGGAACTGCCAGAAAAGCGACTCTTTACAAACTCAGCTTAAATTGCAGTCCCAGCACAGGTCCCATGGGGCCATCTGAGGGACCCATGGTGATCTGGCAGGAGGGGCAGCTGCCACTGGCAACTGCTCTCCATCCAGCTGTGCACTCTGGAATCTGGAGGGTTTTGCTGGCAGGGGGAGAAGGGCCAAAGCAGTTCAAGTAAGGGCAAGGCTCAGGCCTGCTTCAAGGTCACTGGCCAGTTTTTATTTTTAACCCAAGTTCAAAAATTGTCAGGAAAACCTCAGAGGCCTCCAGTCCAACAGCAGCTTTTGGTTTGGCTTGGAATTAGAAGGGGACATACCACAGGTCACAGAGGAACACTGACCTCAGAGGCCAGTCCCTAAAACATCTTGGAGCCTCCATAAAAGGAGAGTGGTGGCCTCTGTGGAGGATCCAGGGACACTGAAGATCCCATGGCAGTTTGGGAAACGACATCAAACTTCCCCCACTTGCTGACAAGTTCTGCATCTCCTTTGCAGGAGGGGACAGGGTCAGGCCAGGCTACCTTTATCTGGCTTCCTTCTTGCTAGAACCACAAAAGACCAATTTCATCCAGAGAGAGCTTTTGTTTTAGAAGGGGCTGCAGCTCATCCGGGAGAAGCCATTGTTTCTGCAGAGGATTTTTAGATCCGCTGCTGGCTCCTGGCCCCTTCTCCTGCGAGTTCTTCCATTGCCTTTGTGCCGCCCTGCTTTCCTGGACATAAACAACAAATGGTCCTTTTCACCCTGGAGATAAGATTGTGCTTCTCCCAAAGTCACCGCTGTCCTCTCATGGCTTCTGGAACTGTTTGAATAATGAGGTTCCTAGAGAATTTGTGTTGTTTTATCCCTTTCTTCATGGAGATTGGAGATTCCCTAGGCAGGCCAGGTGGGCAGTGCCTACAGGGGGTTACCTGGGGTGCCTCACACTGGGCAGCAGCCCAAGAGAGCTTTTTGTTTGCTGTGTTAGTCTGGGCTCCTTGGGGCTTTTAAAATGTTTATATATACTGGTTTCTCTTCCTTTCATTTAAAAAATTTTTTTTCCTGCCAAGTCAAACAATGGTTCTTACGCAAAGAATTCCCCACCCTCCAGAAATGGTGGAAACCTTCAGCCTGTGATTTCTTTCCACCTCCTAGAAGCTGCTATGGCTCCAGGAGACCTGCGAGGGGAACGGAGAGGATGGCTGCCAGAGGTAGCAGCCAGCTTATTATTCCAAAAGCACTTCTTCCTTTGGGATCCTGTCCTCCCCTCCATCCCCTACTGAACTTAGAGCTAGAAGACCCGATTTAAGCTACAGCTGGGCTGCTCACTAAGTCTGTGACCTTAGGCGAGGCCGTTAATCCTCAAACTTCATTTCCTTAATCAGTTAGGTTGGTAGGTAATTCTACCAGCTTTGTGCTTGTGATGAGACGGAGGAACAGTGCTGGATGGCAAACCAACTGCTTTCTCAACAGACGAGTGATATTCAAATGTCAAGGGCTGTGACCATTTTATTATTACAATAATTCTAATGGTTGTCGTCATTATCATTATTGCAATAATCCGTGGGTAGTCTGTTTAATGGTAAATAACCAGGCTTGTTTCCAGTCAGGTTTAAATCCTGGCTTTGCCATTTATTTGTTGTCAATTTCTCTGTTCCTTAATTTTCTCACTCACAAAATGGGACTAGAATAAGATTGAATTCGTAGGACTATTGGGAGGTTTGAAAGAGACAATATAGGTAAAGTGCCTGATACTGGGCAAATTCTTAACAAACGTTTGTTCCCTCTTCTTTTTACCTTTTGCGAATTTCTCTAGGCATCCCTTCAATGTTTATTAATCACCTATTATATGCCAGACCTGTGTCAAGTGCTCAGAATGCAAGAGATAAAGATTTGAGAAATGCATTGTGTAGCTAGGGATAAAGAAAGGACAGCAATTCAGTAGGCTAAGTGGTTTGTACAGCAAATTGGGAGAGAGCAGATTAATTTCTTTCTAGGAGCTCAGGATGACACTTGAACCAGGCCTTGAAAATGTGCACAGGATTTTGTCAGGCAGAGAAGCCAGGTGAGGGCATTTCCAGCACAAGGACGTTGAGCAAAGGCTCTGAATCAATGAAGTCTATGATCTCCTAATGACAGACCAGGCTGAGGACACGGGTTGGATTGGCGGACCCCCACAAACTTGAGGGCATTGGGAAATCCCTGAGATGCTGTTAGTGGGGAAATGGCCTGGTTACCTGTGCATTTAGAAAAGCTGCCAGTGGTGTGAAGAGGGATGGGACTGGACTGGGAGGAAGGGCTAGGTAAGAATGGAGGCAGAATATCAGATAAGAAGGACAAAAACAATTCTGAAGACAGGTGAGGCTCAACTCAGGCAACTGCAGTGGGGAAGAAAAGGCTGCAAATTGGGTGAAATTTTAGTTGCATGGAGTTGACCGGGGTGCCTGATTCAGGAAATAGGCAAGGAGCAATCTCTAACTCTATGTGCAGCAGCAGGAAGTCAACGCCGACCTGTACCATTTGAGGTTTGGATGGAGGGTACTCTCGTGGGTTTAAATATGAGATGTCCTATGTCAAATGATTTCCAGCTCTGCCCTTCCTCAGAAGACAGAGAAACAAGGAGTAGGGTTGGCCCTGTGACCAGCAAGAGGGAACCCAGTGGCCAGATGAGAGGAAGGGGCTAAAAGTCTCAACTCCACTTCAAAATTGAAATAAAAAAGGATTTCCCTCATGTCCAATATGTTTGTGTGTTTAAGAGGTCTAAATAAAACAGGGCTAGTGTGATTGTTTTGAACTCTATAAGCATAACAACTGTATTATTATATAACTATTTTTTAACTATAACTACTATATAAAAGATATAGTGTGGCAGAATTATGAATGTTCAGTGATTCAATATTAATGGAACCATACATGAGTTTTGTTTTGTCTTTATACTCTTTTGTGTTTTTTAAAAATCTTCTATCATAAACATACATTATTTTGTAATGCCCATAATGCATTTTAATCTAATAGAATAAAACAGGCAAAATACTTGAAGAAGCACAGAGCAAGATATACAAGTGATCAATGAACATGTGAAAAAACGTTCAGCTGCACCAGACATCAGGAAAATGTTTGTGAAGTCACAGTGCAATGGTACTACACAAGCAGCCGAAGGTAAAATGAAAACGATGGAGAATATCAGTGTTGGCATGAATGTGGAACAAATGGAACTCCTATGCACTGCTAACAAGGATTATAAATTCAAAGAATCATGTTTTAAAACTTTTAGCATATGTAAGTCATACTATACAAATATTGTGCTGGGTTCAGTAGCACACACCTGTAATCCCAGTGCCTTGGGAAGCTGAGGCAGGAGGATGGCAAGTTTCAGATCAGTCTCAGAAACTTAGGGATGCCCTAAGCAACTCAGTGAGACCTTGTCTTAAGATAAAAATAAATAAATAAAAAGGGGATATGGCTTAGTGGTAAAGCAACCCTGGGTTCAATCCCCAGTACCCTCCCTTAAAATAAACAAACACTGTGGAATGTATAAATGAAACACTGTGATCTAGCAATTCCATTTTTAAGGATACAGCCAAGAGAAATGCATAGGTATGCTCACTAAGGGGTGTGTGTATGTGTGTGTGCACATGTGTGTGTCTCTGGAGAACAATTTGTAATCATACCAGTCTGAACACTCAATGCCCATCAGTAGTAGAACAACTAAATGTTTATTTATTAACACAATAAGTATTATATAGCAATGAAAATGAGCACTCTAACTCAGGAAGGATTCTCAGAGTCACTATTTTGAGTGAGAGAACATAGATGTTCACATGAAGTCAGAGCCAACCTGTACCATTTGAGGTCTAGATGGTGGGTACCCTCGTGGGAGGTCATGATCTGGATATGAGATGTCATCCAAAAGCTCATATGTGAGGCAATGCAAGAAACCTTAAAGGTGAAACGATTGAGTTATGAGAACCTTAACCCTATCATTGAATTAATCCCCTGAAAGAGATTAACTGAGTGTAACCAAAGACAGGTGGGGTGTGGCTGAAGGAAGTGGGTCATTGGGGGCATGCCTTTGGGGCATTTTTTGTACCAGATATTTTGTATCTGGTGAGCGTTGTCTCCCTGCTTTCTGATCATCATGTGAGCTGCTTCCCTCTGCCACACTCTTCCACCATGTTCTGTCTCACCTTGAGCCCTGAGGAATGCAGCCGGCTCTCTATGGACTGAGACCTCTGGAACCATGAGCCTCCCCAAACTTTTCCTTCTCTACAATTGTTCTGGTCAGGTCTTTAGTCACAGCAGTGAAAAAGCTGAGTAAAACAGAGGTTAACTAGAAGGAGCTTAAGGAGGGTTTCTGCAGTCGTACTGATATTTTGTTCCTTAACATGTGTGCTGGTTAGGCAGTTGTGTTCCTGAGAGTGTACTGAGCTGTATGAGACATTGTGTGTATATTATACTTCAGCAAAAAGTTAAAATTAATAAATGATAGTCTAAAAACAAACTAAAACACAGTTGCAGAAATAAGGAATTGCTGATAACAGCAGTAACACGTAGGGAGACTCCCTCTCTCTTTCCTTGCCTGGAGTTGGTATCTAAAGATGAAAGTAAGAGGTCAGAAATGGGTGCTAGGAATGGTAATGCAGAGGTTAAAAAAAAACAAAGAAAGAAAATAACTACACCAGCATTTCTACAACCTTTAAGTCCCAGGGTCTGATTAAAAAAACAAACAAAACAAAACAAAAAAACCTATTTCTCCTGATCAAGTAGAAGAACAAGTATCTGATACTAGGAATAAAACAATGCTATTACTACCCATCCTACAGAATTAAAAAGAAGGCAAAGATGTTTTAGATATCTTCGCACCCAAACTTTGAAACTGTATATATAATGGACAATTTCCTAAGAACCCACGACTTACCAAAATGGACACAAGCAGAAAGAGGTCATCTAAAAAGTTCTACTTCTAATGGAGAAATTCAAGTGATACACACACACACACACACACACACACACACACACAGAAATACCTCAGGCCTAGATGGCTTCTGAAATGAAATCTCCCAAACTTAAGTTAAAGATAGCAATGAGTTTACAAAAACTTTTCAAAATATTTAAAATGATGGGACATTCCTCAACTCATTTAAGAGGAATGAACTCAATACATTAGTAGAAATATTAAGAAAACTTACTATCAAAATCTGACAGAAGTGCCGGGCGTGGTGGCGCACGCCTGTAATCCAAGCGACCTGGGAGGCTGAGTCAGGAGGATCGCGAGTTCAAAGCCAGCCTCAGCAACTTAGCGAGGCCCTTAGCAACTCTGTGAGACCCTGTCTCTAAATAAAATACAAAATAGGGCTGGGGATGTGGCTCAGTGGCCGAGTGTCCCTGAGTTCAATCCCTGGTTCAAAAAAAAAATCTGACAGAAGTATTATAAGAAGGAAAATATATAAGTCGATTTCATTCACAAACCTAGATACAAAAAGCTTAAACATGATATAGCAGCTCAACTCACAATAGCTAAACTATGGAGTCAGCCTAGATGCCCTTCAACAAATGAATGAATAAAGAAAATGTGGTATGTATACACACACACTATGGAATGTTACTCAGATTTAAAGAAGAATAAAATTCTGGCATTTGCTGGTAAATGGATGGAGTTAGAGAATATCATGCTAAGTGAAATAAAGTCAAACTCAAAACCAAAGGCCAAATGTTTTCTCTGATATGCAGAAGCTAATTTACAATAAGGGGGTAGGGATAGGGAAGAATAGAGTTAGAGAAAGGGGTATGGGGGAAGAATGATAGTAGAGTGAAACAGACATTATTACCTCATGTACATGTATGACTACATGACCAATGTGATCCTGTAATATGTATAAACAGAAAAATGAGAGATTACACTCCATTTGTGTATGACCCATCAAAATGTATAAATGCATTCTACTGTCATGTACAACTAATTAGAACAAATAAAACAATTTTTTTAAACAGCATCATTATAGAGGAAAAAAGCTTAAACATGGTATTATCAAATGGAATTCAGGAATATATATATTTTTAAAAAGAAAGAAAGACCATCAAGACTAAGAAGTTTATTACAAAAATACAAGGTTGGTTTAATACTTGAAAACAATGTAATTCACAACACTAACAGGATAAAGAATAAAGAAGGTAACCAATGTGATTCTCTCAACTGAAACAGGAAAAACAATTAACAAAATTCAATATCCACTCATGATAAAAGCTCTAAGCAAAACCGAGGCTAATTATTTTATGAAAAATGATGGCTATAAAAAACAGTAAAAATCATTCTTAATGGGAAGTAGTGAAAGTTTTCCCTTGGAAACCTCTAAAGAGGGAAACTAGCCAAGGATGCAATTGTATTCAAAGATGTACTGCAGCCAGTGCAAGAAGAAAAGCAAAGTAGAACCCTTAGAAAGAGGTAACTAAAACAGTCAATATTTGCATATGATATTATTTTATACATGGAAAATACACAAGAATATATAAACAATAGGAATTTTAAAAATTTAGCAAGGTTGCTGAATACAAGGTCAATCTAAAAAATCAAGTATATGTTTGTATAATATTAACAGAGTTAGAATATGAATTATTCTTTAGATTATTATGGCCTATGAATTATTCTTTAGATTATTATAACCTATTCATAACAGCATCAGCAAATATAAATTATTCCCAGGCATTTATTCCTATTTCAAATAAGATATCCAAATTTAGCTATATACTCACTTCTATCTCAATCTAAATGCCTATGCATTTTCTTTTCCTCCTTTAGTCTTTTTGAAATTGAAAATACTATTCTAAAATTCATATTCTAAAATTCAATATTATTCTAAATTCATATATATTCATAAAAAGGGTCAAGAAATTAACATTCTTGAAGATCAAAAAGGCAGAAGGACATATTGTTAACCTGCAATAATTAAGACAGTGTCATAGTAGAATGAACATAAATAGATAGAAAAGAGTAAAGAAAACCACCATGTATATAAAGGGCATTGTTTTTTGACACCGAAGAAGAATGGGAAGAGGACAATTCTGTCTATAAATGGTATTGGAACATCTAAATATCTGTATAAAAAATAAAATTTGACCTGTATACCCTGAAAACTTGACCTTGTGGCATGAAAGCATATACAAAGCTAATTTCAGGTGGTTTGCATACCTTAAAGTGAAAGACAACATCATAAAGTTTCTATAGTGCAACATGGAGCACTATCTCTGTGGAACTGGGGGTGGGGTGGGGGATATTTCTTTAAAAGGACACAAAAGGTACTGACCATGAAAGAAAAGACTAATAAACTGGACTGCACTAAAATTATGGACTTCTACTCATCAAAAGATACAACTGAGAGGAACAAAGCAAAAATAGAGTCAAAGAAGTTATTTGTAGTCCATATAGTTTGATGAAGAACTCAATTCAAAATTTTTAAAAAGCCCTTGCAAATCAATAAAAGATAGATGATCCAATAGAAAACTAGATAAGAAAGGTAAACTTCATAAAAGAGAATATTTCAGGGACCAGGATACATATGAAAATGATCACCTTATTAGTAATCAAGGAAATGAAAACTAAAACCACAATGAAATGCTACTGCACACCCACCAGGGTAACTAAAAATAACAAGACTGGAGGTAACAAGTGTTGTTGAGGACATGCAGCCAAGAAGGCCCTCATGACTTGTTGGTGGGAAGGTGCTTTGGTGCCATTACTTGAAAAACAGCTTGGTTTTATCTACTCAGCTTAAACTTACACATACCCTATGAACCAGAAGTTTCAATTGCAAAAATATACCCAGCAGAAATATGCTAATATATATATCAAAAGGCCTGGATGAGGGTGTTCAAGGCAACATTATTCATAATAGCCCCTTAACTGGGAGCGTTCCAAATACCATCAACAGTAGAACAGATAAATGAATGTGGCATATTTTTTACAAGGGTACACTATACAGCAATTAAAATAAACTATAGCTGCATGCAGTAACAGTTGTTGCTCAGATATGTAATATTGATCAAAATAAGTTACATGCAAAATAATATATAGCATGAATTCATTATATAAAGTCCACAACTAAGCAATACTAATCTATAATCTCATGAAGTCAAAATAGCAGTCACCTCTGGATAGAAGTAAGCTTTGGGAAGGAGAAAAAGAGTAGTGATAAGGAAGGGACTTCTTCGTGCTAGAGATGCTTTCTTTCCCAGTCTGGGTGATGGTTTCACAGGTGTTTGTTTTATGGTAATTTGTGGAGCTAGATATAGTTTCATGTTTTGTGCATATTTCTGTATGAGTGTTATACTTCAATAAAAACATGTTTTCAAAGGAAAATAAGCATAAACGTCCAAACAAATTAGAAATAGTTTAAGACCTGAACTGCCAAGGTAGTTTGAGAAGGAAAGGTCAATGAGATTTTGTGAGGAGAGGTAAATTAATGAAAATATAAGAGTAGTTCAAATAGCAAATTCACAGAATGTGAAACTACTTATTTTTTCAAAGTCAACAATGAACTTCCTTTTTTTTTTAAGTCTTCATAATTCATGCAAAGCAGGCTGCCTGCGTTGGCAGTTTCATACTAAAATTACTCCACGCACAGATTCTTGTGTCCTCCCCCACTGGAGGGCAAACAAACCTCAGCTGAGGAAAAACTGTAAAAGTTTATAGGATATTTCTTTTGTCTCCAGTTTCTTTCTGTAGCTTTGGTGTATTTTAACACTCCCTGGGCTTGTAGTCAGAACTTCAAGTTCAAGTGCAAACTAAAGGTCTGTAGTGTAGCAGTCACTGGTTCTGGGAATGTTTACTCACCGTCTCTCAGCCTCAGGTTCCTCTTCTGTACAACAGGGAGAACACAAATTCCTGCCTCCCAGAATTGTGAGCAGCAAGTGACACAAACTGTTCACACGCACACACACACACACACTCACACACTCCAAATCTCAAGGTGTTGTATACCTGGAAGGGACTGCCCCCACTCCATTCCCATCTCCTTCAGGTGTCAATAGCATCCTGCTCTTTTAACCCTCCCTGTTCTACCACACTAGGAAAGAAACTGATATCAGTAATTTATATTCCAAGGATTGATTGATTATTCTCCAACTGGAGCTCAGCCAGGCGTTTGCATTTTATGCCTTTTATCCCTAATTGTGGCATGAAAGACTTTTTCCCTTGTTAAAAGAATTTGAGACATCAGCAAGAAGGTGGAGAGCTCTGGGGGAGGAGAGGGGGAGCCTGAAATCGCATTAGCCAGATTCTGCTGGTTCTGAAGGTGAATTTGATTTAACCCCTCTCAAGTGCCTTTTATTTTGCTGGAGATGGAGTGTCACCAGAGGGACTGCCCCCACTAGATGGTTCCTGCTGTCCTAGATTGGAACAGGGAGAAGGCAAGTAGGCATCTGAGTTTGTTGAAAGAGAGCCATGGAGAGAGGGTTTAAAAAAAAAAAAAAAAAAAAAAAAAAAAAGCACAACTATTTTGGGGACCCAAAGAATCCAGCCTGACTGGGAGGAGGTCAGCTGCAGTCCTGTCCTCTGGCCTCCTCTGGCACCTCTGGTGCCTTGAGCTCAGCTATGCTGTCTCCTCCAATTCTCCTAAGCTTTACCTAATCCCTGTCACCCTGTGTCCCCAGGCAGCATGAGGACTTTCAGATCCATTTTATTTCACTCTTAAAGATTGTTCATACCTTGATCCCTGTTACCTGGCATACTGGTATCTATACCTAGACCCTATTTATTAGTTCTTCATCTGGATATAAGGTTTCAAAAGAAAAAAAAAAGTGTTTTTGTGATGTTTCTTCTTGGTTAACAAAGATGTGGCAATTCTGAATATGTTTAGGGAAAAAGAAAGTGGAAAAAAGTATCATAAACAGAAGAGGAACCAGCAGAATGAATTGGTGCAAATTGCTAAACACATGATAGCAGAAAGAGCAAATTGTCTGACTAGAAAAACCAACTAGGGTGGAAAGAGGGGAACTCCCAAGACCTTCTTTAGACCAACAAAAAGTGCCTGAAGCCATGACTTTGATAAATAGGCTCTGGGCTGAAACCAAAGGAGGGTGGAATCTCTAGGATGGGATTCAGGTGGCTGCATAGGATGCCACTGGGCTCAGCACAGAGAGGCAGAGCTTAGCCAGCCAGCAAGAAATGACGGAGTTAACCAGAAACCCAACTAAAGGGAAGGATGAGTTGTGAAATAAGGCGGATGAATTTGTTGAGTGCTTGGCTTTGGAAAAGAGACAGCACACCTGTACCTGATCCCCCTGACAGCAGTGGGCCTAGAGGAAGTCATTTTGCAGTGGAAGTGGTTGGCTGAGCATGGCCAGGCCTGAAGAGGCTGTGAGGTGGGCAGAGAGGACTGGCGCCTTGCCAGGCCTGGGAGCAACAGACAGGGAAGGCCTGATCCTTGGGAGTGGAAGATATGGGCCGAAATATACTGGGAGCTTTCTATGTTGTTGGACCAGGTGGCTGCTTATTGTTTAAGTGGGGGAAGGGAAGAGTTCCAGATCTATTCGTCCCGGAATTATTCCTGGATTTTCATTTTCTCTACAATACACACACTCACTCCTCTCTCTTTTCTTCCCATCAAAAAGTACACCTGACCTCCCAGGCCCCACACTCTAGCTCAGGATGTAAGCATCTGTGTCTCTTTTTCCAAGTCATCATGTTGAAAGGAACCGGTTTCTTAACTGCATCCACATTAAAATTTGAAAATTAGGAAGAAAAAGAGAGGGGGAAAGTAGCTAAATTAGCAATGTTCACTCAGCGTGATTTTGCTTTAATCCAGCCTGCGAGCTTGACAGGGCTCAGAATAAACGAAAGCAGATGTGTCCATCACGCCAGCAGATACATTACTACTAATCCCAGACAGGACGGCAAGAACACATCACGCCCGGGCCCCAAACTGTTTCAGTCTTAATCTGCCTCTAATTGCGCTGGGCACACCGCCTGCACACCTCTGTCCTCCCACGCGCCTCGGTCGCGTTTCCGCCTGGAGTTGGCCAACGCCACAGTGGCTCGTACTGCCAGGGCAGAATTAGAGCAGCCCCGGGCATCTGGTGTGTGTTGCCGGGAGCGCGAGCTGCAGGCGCGGGAATGCCGGGAAGAAGAGGACCACGCAGCCAGCTGGTAGGAAGAGGACTCGGCCCAGGGCCAAGAGGGGTTCAGCAGGAAAGTGTTAGATGAGAAAACTTATGTGAAGTCACCTGCCCTAACTTGACACACAGTAAGATGGTAAGAGCTGCCTCTCCCAGCAGTAGCTCTTTTATTGACTGCCTACTCTGTGCCTACTCAGTTCCTAATTATTTTTAAGTTTGTGTAAGTAATGCATACTAGCGGTAAAAAGTATAAATTCTGATAGTACAAAAATTTATAATTAAAATGTTACTGTCTTATTTTCTGCATACCTCCCCTAGTAGCACTCCTCTAGGAGTGTTTAAGAAAATTACATATGTGTGTGTATGTATACATACATGTGCACATATACAGGCATATGATTTGAGCAATAAATGTGTTACATAATATATGCTTTTAGTATATGTTATATACAAGCTTTTAACTCCACATGCATGTGCATATGTGTATATAATGTATGTATATACACATATTGTGTATACATCTATATATTTATATGCATACATATATGTGCTTTAGATCATTGGTATCATACATACTACTATGCAAATTTTTCAAAATTAATATCAATATCCTTTTGTGACAGAACCCATAGATCTATCTCATTCTTTTAACTACTGTGTATTATTCCATTTTGTCAACCTATCATAATTTACCATTTCAAATTGGGCTCCAAATTTCACAATCATGTACTGGATTAAGCAAAAAATAGTTACTTTTTCTCTTTTTAACTCAAATTAATCTGCACTTCAGTTTCCCATTTTGTCTGGCAATAGAAGACATGATCTTGTCCATTGCTGGTAAACTCGCCTCAGGGTTGTTGGCTTAGTCCTGTAGATGTCAGCTTAGCTGGCGTTTCTTCCTTTGGAGACTTTCTCCCCAAGGTGGTATCTGCCTAACCCACCATGCTGGCTGGAAACTCCTCTACCACATGGTGGACTGCCCCTGTTCTCTCTCACGCGGGTCCTCTGAACCGGTGTAAGGTTTCTGACATTGCGCCCTCACTGCCAGGATTGGTCCCCACAGGTCCAAGGCTGCGTGTGAATTTCCTGGCCCAAACTCTCACCACCAACTCTCCTGTCCTCTCTCCCTGCTTTTCTCTGGGGATGTCTTAGGCCCTCCTGGATCTTTCCTGTAAATACCGGAAGAATAACAATTCTTCCTTCCTTGGTTACCATTGTCCCGATAAATAATATATTTTAAATGTTTGATTTATCTCATTTAAGAATACCCATTGATCAGCCCTAATACTAGAGATGAGGGTTTATCATTCCTAAACCACCCCATCTCCTTCCCCCTCTTCACCTCCCAACTTTTATTAGTTATGTACTTTTTTCTTTCTCCTGGCTAATTTTATGACTAAATAATGTGTTCAAACATTTCATTCTCCATTTATTAAAGTTGACATCTTTTATTAACTCCCAGTTATGAAAGATAAGAATTGCTCACTCACTCTCTTGGTTTTTCTTTTTCCTCTACTTCCCACGTTTCGTTAATTAGTATTTTTAGTTATCAAGATAAATGACAATGACATTCTATTCTATCGCTGTACTTCATTATTACTCACCATTTATTCTTTTATGAAATAGATTGGCTCTACAATCGAAATTGGTAGGTCACATTTACAGCATTGTGATTATATAAACAGTATTTTAGTAGACCCACATAAGATCATTGGTATCACAGAGTAGGAAATATAATAGAATGCCAAGATCTAATGGATGCTGTTCTGTTTTCTTTCTTTTTTACTTCTCTGAGTCAGAATTGTACCACTTCTAAGAATAACCCCATTATTTCACCACAGGGTGGTTATTTTTTATGTTGCTGATTGTTGAGTATTTTCTTCATGAAGCACATATAATATTGCCTATCCAAAAAGGCTGTATTTTGCCCTTGAACTTGAATAGGTTTGACTGGTTATAGAATGCTAGATTCAAAAGTTTTTCCCTTCAGAAGTTCCAATATTTCAAAATATTCAACTCTTACCACCCTCAGACATTCTATGGGGTATTCGCACATCCATTGTTGCTGAGGAGAAGTCTGATACTAATCTGTTTCTAAGTCCTATTTGGACAATTTCATCTTTTCTGCATATGGTTTTGGAATTTTTTTTTCCTTGGCTATAGTATACAAAAATTTCATCAGGTGTTAGGATGTGGGCCTTCCCTTGTTCTGAAATTGAAGTATAACTTACATATTGAAAGGATATGTTTTTATTTTTATATATTAATGTATTTTATTTACTATTTCTTTTGGATGTTTGCTTCTATGCTCTTCAGATACATTCATATATAATTTTTCTTTCTTACGGCGTTTTTTTCAGGCTTTTATGTAAAGGTTACTGATAAAATGAGTTGGGAAGTATTCATTCTTTCTTTGTTCTCTGGAAAAGTTTGTAGGATCCATATATTTCTTTAACTATTCTTTAACTGGTGAAATCATCTGGGTTTGAAAGTTTCTAATTTTTTAATTTCCACTGTGATTCTTCTTTAACCCAAGAAGGCATTTAGAAGTATATTGCCCACTCCTTAAATATTCCCAGCATTTGAAGATTTTGTATTTTTGTTATGTTATTGATTTCTAATTGAATACCTCTTTGATCAGAGGACAAAGATATTTGCATTTGTCCTAGGATATAGCTTATTTAGTTAAATATCCAAAGTTAATTGAAAAAATGTATATTCTCCAGTTACCCCATGTAATGTCTATATTATCATCTAGGACATATTTTGCTATTTGCTTTTTTTCGTAGTTACTGAGAAAGATGGGTTGAGGTCTCCAGCCATAGCTGTTTCTTCTACCTCTGCTTCTAGTTTCACCAACTTCATCTATATATATTTTGAAATATATTGTTGAGTGTACACAAATTAAACAATATTTTACCATTCTACATTTTATTAGTACAAAGTGAATCTTTTCATGTCTAAACAGTTCTTCTCATCATAGAGTCTGCTTTACCTGATAGTAATTGTGATGGTTAATCTGAATTGTCAGTTTGATTGGATTATGAGATGCCTAAAATTAAGAGGCTTCTGGGTGTGTCAGTGAGGGTATGTCTAGGAATGACTGGCACATGGGACAGCAAACTGAGGCAGAGACCCACCCTAAATGTGAGCATCATAGTCTAATAGGTTGTGGGCCTGCATGGAACAAAAAGTTGGAAGAATAAGGAAGCAGCAGGAGACACAAGCTCAATTCTTCTTGAGTGAGTGTTTCAATTGCTGCTGTGGTCTCCTGAGGACTTCCGAAGCCGCAGAGCTCCTTCACTCTTCCCAAGCAGACTCTGCCCAGCAACTCTCCAGGGAGTTTCCAGGCCTTCAGTCCTGAACTGGGGCTGCATGGTTGTCCCTCTTGTTCTGAGGCTCCAGCTTCTTGAACTGAGCAGCTACTGGTTCCTCCAACTTTCTGTCTGCAGTCAGCCGTTGTGGACAACCCAGCTTCTAGCTGTGGAAGCCAATCTAACAAATCCCCTTTTTATAATCATACCTACATATGTACCAACAGGATGTATACATGTACATTTCCTGTTGGACAGATACATATCCTCTTGGTTCTGTTCCTCTGGAGAACCCTAAGACAACAATACACTTAATTCTGGCTTTCCCTCAGCTGGCATTTATATAGAATATTCTTTCCCATTTTTTAATTTTCAATTTTCCCAGTGGCTCTTAAGAGTATTATTGATAAATAACATACACGAGGTTTCTTTGTCCATTATGACAAGCTTTATCTTTTAACATACTATTCAATGGTTTCATTTATAGCCTTATTATTTAAATGTTGTATTTAAATCATTACTGATCTAGTCTACATTAAGAATTCCATTTTGTTTATATTCTACTGGTTCCTTATATTCTTTGTTTTTATTCTTATTTTCTTGCTCCCTTTTATTTATATTTATTTACTCATTTATTTTATTTATTTACAGTATTTTAATCATTTATTTATATTTCAATTTTTCCCTTCTTTTGCTGTCTTAGATGTTTCTTTTTCATTATTCTTTATGTGGAGATTTTAAAAATTATTTTGTGTTCTTTTAAATACTGAAGATTGTAATATGTATCTTTGATTTATAACAGTGTATTTAAATTAATGCATATCATTTCTCACACAGTGCAACAAATTTATGACAGTTTGTGGATTCCCCTTTGCTCTCTTTCAGCTTCTGCTGTCATATGGTTCCTTTCATATGTTTTAAATATGACAAGACAGTTTTATCGCTGTTGTTTTTAAAGCTGATATTTACTTATATTTTCCCACCCATCTACCCTTCCTCGGCCCTCATGCCTTCCTCGTGTCTTGAGCTTCCTTCTGCCTTGGTTCCTTCAGCCCTTCACTTTAATTCAGCATTATGGGTTGAAAATCAGCAGTAATTTTGCTATTCCTTTAAAGGTAATAAATATGTCTTTTTCCTATGCATGTTATAGTAATCTCTTTGTCTTTCATTTTCAGCGTTTTGATTATTATGTACCTAGATGGGTAACTTTTTAAAAATTTATTCTTCTTGAGTTGCTTTATTTCTTCTTCTTTCTTTTTAAATCTACAAGTTGATGTCTTTCATCAGATTTGGAAAGACTTCCCTCGTTATTTCTTCAAATATTGAAAAAATGTTCAACATCCTTAGTAGTTGAGGTAATTCAGACCAAAACTGCACAGAGTTTTCTTCTCACCCTGGTTAAAATGTCGGCCACCAAGAATATAACTAATAAATACTGACAAGGATGTAGAGAGGAAGGGACACTTAAACATTTTTGGTGGGACTGCAGATTAGTACAACCACTTTGAAAAGCAGCATGGAGGTTTCTTAAAAGACTCTTAATGGAAACACCATATCACCCAGCTATTCCACTCCTCAGTTTTTATATAAAAGAGCTGAAATCTGCATATTGTAGTGATCCCGGCATTCCAGTGTTTGTAGTAGTTGGTTCACAATTGACAAGTTATAGAACCTGCCTGAGTATCCCACAATGGATGAATGGATAAGGAAAATGTGGCATATATACACAATGCAGTTTTACTCATTAGTGAAGAAGAATGAAATTATGGGATTTGTTGATAAATGGATGGAACTGGAGAACATCATGCAAAGTGCAATAAGCCAGACTCAGAAAGTCAAGGGTCGAATGCTTTCTCTCCTATGTGGAAGCTAGAGAGAAATAAGGAATAAAAAAATGGGATCTCATGAAAGTAGAGGAGGAAACAGTGGAGTAAAGGGAGGGATTGACAGGGAGGCAGGAGGGATAGCAAAGGGCAGGAACTGCAGAATGAAATCAATCAAAGTATGCTGTGTGTGTGTGAATATACTACAATGAATTCCACTTTTATATGTAACTGGGATGGACCAATTTAAAAATAAGTAAATAAATAAATAGAAGGAATATCAGTAGAGGAAGGGGATAAGAAGGAAAGAGGAAGGGAGGGTAAGGAGAAGTACTGAGGGCTGAAATGAAGCAAATTAGGTTATATGCATTTATGAATATATCAAAATGAACTCTGCTATAATGTATAATTATAACACACTAATAAAAACATTTATTAAAAAAGATTTCTTGGCTCAAACCAAAAGAAAATTAGAAGATATGTCACAGGCTGAAAAAGATGTTTGCAATGAATAGAGCTGACAAAGGACTTGAATACAGAGTATATAATGAACTCTGATAACTCAATAATAAGAATACAAACAACTCAATTTTAAAGCATGAATAAAATGTTTGAACAGACCTTCACAAAGGAAGACACACAATGGTCAGTAACACTTGAAAAATGCTCAATATCATCAACCATCAGGGAAATGAAAATTAAACACTGGATGGGGTGGTATTTCCCATCCATGTAAAAGTCTGACGCTATGAAAAGCTGACAAGCACGTGGAGCAACTTGAATTTGCCCACATTTCTAGTGGGAACGTAAAATGGTACAACTACTTCAAAGAACGATCTAGAGGCTTCTAGTTATACCCACACCAACCCTAGGACCAAGAAATTCCACTGCTCAGTATTTATCTTAAAGAAATTGAAAATGTGCCCATAAAAGACTTTTCATTAATGTTTGTAACTGCTTTAACCATAAAAATGGAAAGCAATGTGACTACCTATCAATAGGTATACTATTGTGGGGTAGTCATACAATGAAATACTACTCACCAATAAAAAGGAGTGAACTTTAGATACACAAAACAACAAAGATGAACTAAAAACACTATGCTTAACAAAAGAAGCAAGACTAAAGGATGCTAAACAAAAAAACAGGCAAAATCTACCTGCTAATAAAAAGCAGATTTTCTGGGGCCAGAGAAACAGGAGGGGGCATTGCCTGTAAAGTGTCACAAAGGAAATTTTGGGTTGATAGAAATCATATATCTATATTGGAGTGGTGATTATATGAACATAGATGTTTGACAAAATTTGTAAAATTCTATGACTAAAATGAATTGCCAAAATGCCTTATTGCATGCAAATTATGCCTGAATAAAATTTATTTAAAAGTAAAAAACAAATTCCTGGAGGATCACAGATGGCACTAGGTTTTGGGATATATCAAGCAAGTTTACCTCAGTTTTGCACTCTTCCTAGGGTGTAGCTATGACTCCTAGCCTTTTACCCTTACTGCCAGAACATGGCCATTTTTTTTTTTTTTTTTGAACCAGGGATTGAACTCAGGGACACTCGGCCACTGAGCCACATCCCCAGCCCTATTTTGTATTTTATTTAGAGACAGGGTCTCACTGAGTTGCTTAACGCCTTGACCTTGCTGAGGCTGGCTTTGAACTCGCGATCCTCCTGAATCAGCCTCCCAAGTCGGTTGGATTACAGGCGTGCGCCACCACGCCCAGCAACATGGCCATTCTTAAGCCTTGACTGAAAGTCTATTGGGTTTACCATATTATCTCCATTCTGTCTATGTCAGAATTTCAATCTCAACCTTCCATCCTGTCAGCAGCTCTGTTTCCAGAGTCTCTCCCTGTGCATGAATCATTTAGGGCTTGTTCTAGAAACAAGGGAATTTTATTTAGATTTTTGAGACTCTTCTGCAGCTCCCTCCTCATCTATGACCCAACCCCTCAATGACCAGCTCTCTTGGCACCCCTAAACTCCTGAGCTCTGATCTGCGACTTTTTTCTCTGAATAGACTACCACTCCCTGCTTGCATTTCTACACCTAGTTCTACACCCTTTATTTATTTATTTTTTTTTATTGAACACAAATGGAGTACAGCTATTGTTTCACTGGTTGTACACAATCTACACCCTTTAGAGGGAATGTGAGCATTAATGTGGGGCTCACCTCAGGTGCACTCCTTCTTCCTGGGCTACATCTACACTCTGGTTGTTCTCCAATGCCTATAAACAAAAGGTCTTATGGTGTTTGTATAGGTTTTAATAGTTGTTTATGGCAGGAGTGTAAGCCAAATACCAGCTACTTCACCATCACTGCAACCAGGTGTGGACTTTTTCAATCTTTCCTGCTCTCATTTAGGGAGCAAACAGAACCAATCATAGAAGAAACTGATAATTAAGAAAAAATAAGAACTAAGACACAGCAGCAAAATAGCAATGAAAAGACAAAAAACTAGCAAATTTGGAAATAAATATATATTTGTTAGCCACCCCCCGCAACCCACACTGTTTTTTCATTATTCTTTGATTAAGTTTTCTGTTTACTCCTTCTGGAAATTCTTTTATTCAGACACTAGCGTTCTATTCACCATACCTCTCAATTTTTTCTTTCAGATTTTCCATGCTTCTCTTTTTTGTTCTTCTAGATTATAGCTAGATTTCCTTGATTTTTATTTTTCAGGTATTTAACTTTGTCTTCAGTCACAGCCATTTTATTATTAACCGGTTCACTGATTTTTTTAAAGTGAACATCATATGTAAAGTTCCTGGTGTTCTCTTTGTGCTTTTTGATTGCATCTTATATGCTTACAGTGTCTCGCAGTGGTGCGGAGAGTTCTACTCTGCTCCCTTTTATCATCTCCATTTCACCGATGGTCAGTTCCACTTGTTCACCCTGTGCCTTCAGGGGTTTTACTAATGTATCTAGCTATTGTCTGTTACAAGTTATGAATGGAGAACTCTGCCCCTTAATTTAATAAACTAGTGTAGGTTTCATCTGCCCAGTCTTTGTACCTACAACCAGGCACTAGAAACTGGATCAGCTATGTGTTCACCAGTGGGATTCCTTACAGAGCATATGGACAAAGAGCAGGCAAGCAGGCATGCTGGAAATGGTGGAACTTTCCAGAAGAGGGGGTCTCTGCTCTGGAGATAGAGCGCTTGGGGAGAAGACTTCCTCTCATAAGTGTAACTACCTTTCTTTCTTCCTACTTGTGATTTGCTCTGTTTCATATTCAAGTTCAAATGCCCTGGATTTGGTCTCTGGATGCTAGTGGTGCTTCAGTTACTCTGGCAGGCAATCTTTTGTGAAATTACCCAGTCCGTGGCAATCCTAGTGAATCTATGGGAGGTAGATGAGACCCAAAGGTGAAGTGCCCAGGCATTGGAAAACACAGTTAATAACTCCTCACCCCACAATAAAAGGGGAGATCAGTTTAGGATTTTGTCCATTGCTCACAGAGAGAGGCAACATTGGGAGAATGCAAGGATGGAACGGATGGCGAAGCAAAAGCCAAATGTTTGAGTCCACGCCACCTATTGACATCAGCTCCTCACAAGTCAAGTTTCTGCGCTCTCCTGATTTTACTCCTGAGGACAAGTGGACCAGAGCTGTGAACAACCGCAGGTATTGGACCAAGAGTTATCCAAAGTGATGGTAGAAAAAAATGCACAAAGCCTCTTAGTTATTTTCCTATTTCATTTGCCTACAGCTTCACTTTACTCCTCTCTCTCTCTCTTGATGTTTCCTTTTATAGCGCTGTGTGGGATGATGGGAAGAGAGTGCAAGGAATGTAGGCAATTGGCCTATTTTGACCTCTTGGGCAACCCAGAGCTTCTCCAGAGCCAGTTGCTGACTGTAATGCATCAGATTTTATCTGAAAGCCAGATGGGCTGAGTTCAGTGGTTTTGGCCTTGGGCAGGGACTGCTGTGATTGTGGGTAACCAATACCACAAAAGGGTGTGAGAAATAGCGCCAAGCTTAAAATAGTCTAGGGTGGGTCCTGTGTTTGCAAAGTCATCAGAAAAAAAAATGCTTTATCAAGTGGATAGAGCTCAGAATTTGCATCGAACCCATTGTGTGTCAGGGATGGGGCAGGGGTGGTTGGTTTACCTCTCTTTACTAAAGTCCATCCAACTATATAATGGAGTTGGGGGAGATGTGGAGGATGGGAAGACTGAGCAACATCTAATCCTTGCTTCCTTGCCTGTCTGGGCACAAATGAGATTACAGAGTCATGATTCTATAGATCTTTAGAGGCTGTAATCAACTGTTTTGTGAAATTCCCTCATTGCATTTAGTCTCAGTGTGAAACTAAGCTTCACCTCCCTCCCACTAGGGACCCCAAAATGCCCAACCATTCCTCCCTCTGCTCCTTGGCAGCCACGGCACAGGCAGGTGAAGAGACTCGGCAAATGAGAGGCTTCTACCCAACACCTACATTAGAGTGAGTGGCAACATGATGACAGAGGGCTGGAATCTGTCATGAAGTTAGTGGCGATGGCAGCAGTAATGCCTAAAGCGATGTCCTGGCAGAATACTCCCCTCCAGAAAGTTTACTGTGCTTCCCTCTCCTCAGCCCACTACAGGACCTTGGTTCCTGTTTGTTACCCAAGACTCCCCTTCAAGCCTTCTTCTGCCAATCCTGAAAGCCTTCTGACAAAACACCATTTTGTTAAGATAGTGAAAAATAGGTTCCATTACTTGCAAAAAAAAGGCCTACCAGCTGATGGGGACTCACTTTCAAATTAAGAGGCAGCATAGCACAGTGGTTAAAAACATGCACTCAGGGGCCAGACTGCTTGGATATGAATCTTCAGCTCTGCCACTTAAAACTGTAAGAACAAGCCACTGTGTTAATTCCTAGCTTTTAAATGTGGATAGTAACAGTGCCACTCTCATTGAATTGTTTAAATATTTAAAGAGTATGTATATTAAAACCACATGTAACTGTGCATGGCATACAGGAATCACATTGTAATTTACAGATCTTCAGTAAAATGTGGAAAACCTGAGATTGGTTATTTAGCCTAAATAAGGCAGAATGCAAGAACATTCCATGGCTATTCCATGAAAAAATGCTAGTTATGACACACGATAACAAGATAATCAAGTTATTGTCTTTGGTCATCTGGAAGAAAGTGCTCAGTTAGGCAATACTTAGAGACTCATTGATGGCAATTCAAGGTCTATAGGGTACGGGAGCTACTTATCTTAGCATTGAATAATTTTCAAAAATAAGATGATGAACAAATTTTGTACAAACAATATGAATCTCTTTTTTACAAAACAACTGTAGGATTCAGATAACTGAAAACCAAATTTACCTGAGATTTATTTTTCCAAATTCTGATTGCCAAATTATGACATCTGTCAAAATAATCAACTTGTGATGTCTTTTCAGTTGGGCTCCTATTCAGGAAAGAAGAAAATTTGAAACACTGGATTAAACATATATGATTGGAGTTTGGGCACCTTGGTATCTATAACCTGAGCCCTTCACTGACTCTCCCAAGCTCTTAGAAACAACCTTCCCATGCCCAGGTCTGAGGGAGCCATCCTACAATAACAAGCCAATTTCCCTTTTGATCTACCCTTTACCGACTTCTATTCCAATCTCTCTTTTCTCTAGATCTGTAATTAAATTAGATCTCATTATACTCCAAGGAGAAAACAATAAATCACGGAAGAGAGGACTTTATCCCAAAAGAATTGCAAGACTTGTTCATTTATATCTACAGAAGTCCTTGGAAAGTGTGTGAGAATTAATTTAGAGAGTTCTCACCAAATTGGAAGAAACATAACTTTAGATTAGATCAGTCCAATCTACATGGATGGAATAAACTTGCCAGAGATTCCAGATTCTAAGTGCTTGTTGATTTGGGGTGTAGCAGCTAATGAACACCTGTGTTCATTGCTGATCCTAACTAAACAAAATTATGATATCAGAGACATTTTGGTATAATAGATAAAGGAATTTGAATTGGGGAAACTGCATGCACTTACCCACTTCCTAGGAAGGGCCCAGAAAAATTTCTCTTCATTGAAGCCTTGAGACAGACCTTGATAAAGGAAGTAGAAACATCTTTGAGAAACACTTTGATGGCTGTCCTGTGTAATCCAGACTTCTTGATAGAATGTGCCACAGATAAAATGGGCTCCTTGACTTAATGTTGTGGAAGGGTTCCAGAATGGAAAAAAGCCAAGCAAGGGAACTTAACAGAGGCATAATGAACTTGACTACCATAAGAGAAAGAAGTATGAATGTGGCAGATAGAATGGTCTAACCCTTGAGATTATTGGTGGCAGCTGATTGCTCACAGGGTCATCCTTTGACTATAAGGATGGGTTCCTCACTGAATTAGTCAAGATAGGATGGTTTATGTTGTGCTAATAAAATTATCCCCAAGTCTCTGTGGCTTAGCACTTAAAAGTTTATTTCTCACTTACACAAAGACTGTCCTGGTCTGAGTGACTCCCTAGGGCTATTGATCATGCACTGACTTAGAGACCTAGTCTGCTTTATTCTTGTGATCTGACTCACTGTTGCCATGGCAGGGAAAGAGACCACTTGGGGATCTCATTCCTGCTCTTCTAGGCCTCAGTCCAGAAGTGACACATTATTTCTTCACATACCCCATTGAGCAGAGGTAGTCACGTGGCACCACTTAACTGTGAGGAAGCAGGAAATGGATGGACCAGGTGGAATTTTTATGAACATTGCTTTTCCTGTAATACCTATTAAAGCCCACTTTGATGTATGTAACTGGATAAGCAGTAATATAACTTCAGCTGCTACCACATTAGGATGGTCAGAGCCCCATACCCAATTCAAAGTGCTGAATTCAAAGACCCAGAAACTCTTGGAAGAGAGGAAAATGGGTACACTTGAGGAAATATCCTGCACAAGTTCCCACGTGCATACTTAGAATCCAAGGTACCAATAGTGTTTACCCTCAGAGAAAGGTAAGCATCTAAACCTTTTATGTGTATTGGATATGAATTCTAAACTGATACTACTGCTGGGGTACCCATAGCCCCACTGTGAGCTAATAGTCCAATGAAGATTTATACTAGACAGGTGACAACTGGAGTTTTGACCTAAGTCACTGAATCCTCATAGGTAATGGAACTCCAAACTGTGTCTCAATTAATGGAATAAATATATCCAAGAAAAATCATCTCCTAGTCCCCTTTACCACTAGAAGAAGAGATAATGATGAGAAGGGACAAGTAATAAATCAAACTAGAAACCACAGCCTAATGAGGATCATGGAAATCAGTGACACCCATCAAATACTTGAAAAAATACAAGGGTGATGATTCCAATTCTCAGGCCAGATTTGTTCTTTGGTTTAACTATTGCCACAGATAGATGACCCTTGAAAATGCCATTGGATTATCGTGAGTTTAATAATCTGGGAATTTAACTTCAGGTGCTTTTCTTCTCTAGTCTCATTAGAACAAATCAGAGAAAGCCTTGATGTTGACTATGGGGCTATTAATCTGACAGATGTTTTTCACTCCTTTCAATTTCCAACAAATAGAGTATACCAGATGCAATGTTTGCTTGGTGAAACAAGTGTACACCTCTGTGACTTTCTCAAAGATCTCTTAACTCTCTTTTGATCACTGTATCTCTTTTTCCACTCTTCCTGGAAAAAGAGATGAACTGATTAAAAATCTAGGTGGGCACTAGTAGTTTAGCAAAATGGTTAAGGAGTTGGAAGGAGCACACTCTGAGGATTGGTGTGATAACATTGTGTACCATGTGAATAATCATTGGAAGTTTCCAACTGCAGAGAAACAGATAAATGAGTCAGCCTTCTCCAGCCATGGCAGTACTTGCTTATGGCATGTTGAATAGTGGCACTCCAGAGATGACCCTATCCTAGTCCTTGGAGCCTGTGAATGTTACTTTGCTTTCCAAAATAAATTTTTCAGATGTAATTAAGTGTGTAGGAATCTTGAGATGGGAACATTATCCTGTAATGTCTTGGTAGGCCCAATCTAATCACATAAGTCTTTAAAAAGTGGACATGCAACAACAAGAACCAGAAGAGGTTCAAAGTGTGAATGGAACTCAACCCATGACTGCTGGCTTTGAGGATAAATGAAGAGGGTCATGGACTAAAGAGAGCTGCATCCTCGAAATGCTGCAAATAACCCTCAGTTATTTGGGAAGGGAGGGCGAGGGGAATAGGAAAGACAACCAACAAGGAAGTGAAGACCACCAGCCTACAAACTTCAATGAACTGAATTCTGTCAGCATCTAGAGAGAGCAAGAAATCAGGTTATTCCTAGGGCCTCTCAAAAAAAACCAAAGCCTTCCCAACACTTAGATTTTAGTCAGGAGAAACACACCAGACTTCTTACTTTCAGAACAGTGAGATAATAAATTGTTCTGTTTTAGCACCAAATTTATAGCCATTTTTATTTGCAGCAGTAGAAAACTAAGACATCGCTCAACATTCTCATGAACAAAGCTAAGCTGCTGTTTGGATTCTATTCTTCAGAATACAGCCTGTATTCTGAATTACTGGACAATATGTAGTACAATTGTGCAGATGAAACAATAAAGCCTTGTAAATAAGAGTGGACAGGAATGGAGACTAAGGACTTCTCCTCATCAATTTGAAGAATCAATAGCTAATGACCTTAGTCCTTAATATATTATCACATGCATTGAAAGGTGATCAGCTAGCTTTCTGGTGGCAGGTAGCTTCCATTGAACCTTTCCATCATGCAAGCAATGATTTCCCTCTTGGAAGAGAAAAATATTATGGATTCAGATTTTCTTTCCTTCCTAACATAATGTTGTCACATTTCATCTGAAGCCTAAGAAAATGCTTTATACATCATCATGACAGCCCACAAAAAATTATTTCTTACCAAATAATTCACTTTGCAAAAATAATTAAGACAATGGACCAATATCCATGGGACTCATTGGTCACCATGTGCCCATGAACCAGAAATAAATCATCTTATAGAACAGGGATTCAGGCCTTTGGAAAAAAATCAGAGCAGTTATGGGATCATCTTGTAACACTGAAGTACTTTGTATAGGGTAAAAATTGTATGCCCTGATAACTAAACAAACACTTTACAGAAGAAGAAATGGGAATGGTCAAAAATATATGAAAAAAATGTTCAACATCTCTAGCAATTAGAGAAATGCAAATTGAAACTACACTGAGATTTCATCTCATTTCAGTCAGAATGGCAATTATCAAGAACACAAGTAACAATAAATGTTGGCGAGGATGTGGGAGAAAAGATACTCTCATACATTATTGATGGGACAGCAAATTAGTACAACCACTACGGAAAGGACTTTGGCTATTCCTTAGAAAAGTTGGAATGGAACCACCATTTGACCTAGTTATCCCACTCTTTGGCATATACCCAAAGGTCTTAAAAGCAGGATACTCCAGTGATGCAGCCACATCCAGGTTTATAGCAGCTCAACTTACAATAGCAAAGCCATGGAAACAACTTAGGTGTCCTTCAATGGATGATAAAGAAAATATGGTATGTATACACAATGGAATAGTAATCAGCCATAAAGAAGAATGAAATTATGGCACTTGCCAGTAAATGGATGAAACTGAAAAATACCATGCTAAGTGAAATAAGCCCATCCCAAAAAAACAAAGTCTGGATGTTCTTTCTGATTTGTGAATGCTAACCCAAAACAAAGGAGGTTGGGGAGGGGAATAATAGAAATCCATTGGACTAGACAAAGGGAAAAGAAAGGAAGGGAAGGGGAGGGGAATAGGAAAGACAGTAGAATTAATTGGACATAACTTTCCTAGTGTTTGTATACTCTACCAGGATAGAATAAATTAAACTTTACAAATGTATTTTCTGCCAAAATACATTCTACTGTCATGTATAACTAAAAATAAAAATATTTTTAAAAATAAAATAAAATATAAAACTGACTTTTAAATTGGAAAAAATTATATACCTTGGATAAATAGTAAATATGATGTCATTTCTCCCACTTACATAATCCCCAAGTTCAGATATGAAAATGTGAATGTGTGTGCATGTGCATACATATGGAGTAGTGAGGGGGTTGCACAAGTTTCACAGTTTTATGCAGCAAATCTCTTGATTGTGTTTTGTTTCCTGTCCTTGTAACTGTGCTTTCTTGCTTAGCACTTAGTGATGAAAGTTAATATTTAACACACTTATGTTCCAGACACTGTTCTACATGATATACACTTCATATCACTTAGTCATTGTAATAGCAAATATAGTATGTATTTAGTATTATATACTATATCGTCTACATTTTTTAGATTAGAAAACTGAGCTCAGAGAACTGGTAAAGGATGGACCTGGAATATGAACACTAAAATTCAGTGCCCATGCCCTTCACCATTATATTCCATGACCGCATAGAAACACACAAATTATTCCACTGAATTGGGAATTGTACTCGCCTCCTGGATGTTTTGGGTTTCTCATACTTCTGGAAGAGCATGCAAAGAAAAAAAAAATGATCCTAGAGTATCAGATGAAGCATACAGTTGTTGCTGTGAAGGAGAGTAGGAAAGAGAAAGGAATAAATTCAAGGGCTCTCCTGAGAGCCCTCCTAGAGTCATTTGTAGAGGTAAAAGCTCATGGATGACTAGGCAGGGTCATCAACAGCTCAGTTCCCTCACACGTAAAGTTTTGGGTCATGCGTGTCCCCTCACCCAGAGAAGAATCCCAACTAGTTGAGGTGCTACCTGAAGTCCACAGAAGCATGAAACAGGTAATAGAGAAGGAAGTCATAAAAATTAACTGCAGTGTCATAACCAGCTATGGGAAAAAATGGAAATGACTCTCTGTATTTCTTTCCTTGTGGTGTGATAAATTTCTCTTCCTTTTCTCTCTTTTCTGTGATGATTTTATATAACATGCTTTGGCGGTGCTGAGCTTCACAAAATGAACTGCCTAATACTAAAACAACACCATCAGAAATCCTTACCTGTAACTGGAGCAAGACCCACAGGTCTCAGGCAAAAGAGGGTGTGTGTTCGTGATGCATGAAGAATAGTGTGTTGTATTCAGGTTTCCTCCCTCCCTCCTTCCCTCCCTCCTTTCCTTCCTTCTTTTCATCCCTTTCTTCCTTTTCTTTCTTTCCTTCCTTGTTTTTTTTTGTTTGTTAGTTTTTTGTTTGATTTGTATGTAAGGAAGAGTATATGGATTTTGGCCTGCCAAAGGGAGAGATTACAGTAGAAATTTGTCTTCTCCCTTCCTCTTTCAAACATCTAACTCCTTTCTATTATGAAACAATCACCACGTATTAGTCAACTTTTCATTGCTGTGACCAAAATACCTGACAAGAACAATTCAGGGGAGGAAAAATTTATTTTGGTTCATGGTTTCAGAGGTCTCAGACCACAGTTGCTCTGGGTTCAAGGTGAAAGAGAACATCATGGTGGGAGGGCATGGCAAAAGAAGCTTCTCAGTTCATTGTAGCCAAGAAGCAGAGAAAGAGGGAGGGAGGAAAAGAGGAAGGAAGAAGGTGGAGGTGAGAGAAGATAAACCCTGCAATGGTATGCCCCCAGTGATCTAGGTCCTACGGTGGTCCATCCAATTATTGATTGATTAATCTATCATGATTAATGGATTCATCATGGAGAGACCTCATGATCCACTCATTGCCCCAAAGCCCCACCTCTGAACCTTGCTGCATTGGAGACCATGCTCTTCACACACGTTTTTGGGAGACAAACCATAATACACCCATTATTTAGTACTACCACATACACTCCCCAACTCCAGACCTTTAAGGATTGAGTGAGTATGCAAAGATGGTTTGAATTCATTCACATCATTGATGACAGTGTCTAACAACTGTCTTCAATAATGCAATCTGAAATCCCTAATTTTTTTTTTTTTTTTGTAGATAACTTGTATTTGTTTCTCCCAAGAAAAGGTAGTAGGTGGAGGAGAGCTATGTTTTGCCCAACTTAGGAACCTGTGGGTGGAGCAAAACACAAGCCCAAAATGCCAACTTAGTGAGGGTGCCCACTGCTTGTGGGAGGGATCCCTCCATGACATCAACACTTACCAAGTTCCTTTTTTCTAACATGACTAGGGGTGAATTCAAAGTCATAAGTGATTTTCTATTTATTCATATGATATTTTTTACATAAGATGGTGACAAAAGTAAAATGATTTCTGTTCTTCCCTTAATTTTCACATTTGAAAAAATGACCTAGAAACTGGTATCTCAGAGCCAAGGGCTCATGGGAAACACCTACAATGAAAGTAGAAATCTTGGCATCCTAATGAGTACCCAAATATGTAGGCACAAGCCACAGATAGCTTGTGACTCACAAGATATTAGCATCTGTGCTGGAGGAAGGAGGGAAAGCAACTTGGCCATGAAAGCCCCAAGAATATAAGAACCCCAAATGTCAGTCGGCCTGACTTGAGAACAGCTGCCCCAAATGAGAAGGGACTCTGCAGGATCCAGTCTGTGGCTGAGTGCAGGGAAACAGTGGTGCACGAGTGGCAGATGGTACAGAACCAGTCTGGAGCCTAAAACCTCTTGGAACTAACCAACTAAAACTCACTTCTAAGACAAAAAATCACCCTGAGAGAGCAGACCTGTAATCCTAGCAGCTCAGGAGCCTGAGGCAAGAGGTTTGCAAGTTCAAGTTCAAGGCTAGACTGGGCAACTTAGCAAGACCCTAAGCAACTTAGCAACACCTATTTCAAAATAAAAAATAAAAAAGGGCTGGGGATGTGGCTCAGTGGTTAAGCACCCCTGGGTTCAATCCTTGGTCCCCACTCCCCTCCACAGAAAAAAACAAAATTAGAAATTAGGCAGGACAAGGATAAAAGCTTCAGATAAAAGTGAGGAAAGGGATCAGAAGAGTTGACTCTCAGAAAGTACACTATCAGAAAGCCATATTTTTATCACCTTGTAAAACAACCCCACTTCCTTAAAGGTAGGACAGCTATCCTGGCCACCACTCCCTAATAAACCCTATTTTGCAGGGCAGGGTGCTGGGGGGCAAATGTTCACTCCCTGCTTGCACAGCAGAGAACTTTAAATGCCATGCTAGGGAGTTAGGACTTCATGGTGGAGGTTAACAGCATGAATGGTTTTTAGAAGGAGAAGACTGGAGTAGATTTACAACTTTGAAATGTAACAAGTTGTGATAGGTATGACAAAAACGATAAATAGGTGCCCACATTGGCTGCATGCTTTTTCTGTGCACCTTCCTATGTGGCAGATGTTAGAAAGATAAAAACCTATATTGATCAGGCCCTTTCAGCTGGGTTTTGAGATTTAGGTTCAGGCAATCAGGTCCACTTTTGCAAGCCTTGAGGACAGGGATAGGGCCTCCTTTCAGGGGTTTTTTGTTTTCTGCCGGCAGGCATGACCATGAGCCATGGGGTTTGTGCAGCATATTCCAGAATATATTCCCTGGCTTCTTGGATTCCAGAGTGTCCATTCTTTCCCCAACATGATCTAGCTGAGGTATGGCAGTTCTTGAGACAAGGTAGAGTTGTGGTAGTACCCTGATCACAGAACTTTGCCTAAAATGAACATGTCCTACAATTTTTTCCTGATCCTTTCTAAGGAAGCATAGGGAGATACTTGACAGAATGAATTCTGTGGCACTTTTTGACACTTTCTAGGACCACAGTCTAGAGCATGCTCCAATATTACCCAGTTTTCTATATTTTGTCTATTTTTGCTTTTGTAAAGATATCATCATTTTTGTCCTCTAAAGCTAACTCAAGGTTTCCTGGAAATCAAGAATTGCAGAATCTGGGGAGAGTCAATCAGAGTTTTCAGGAAGGACTCCATTCTTTGGAGGACTTGCACCACCTCTTAAAAGTGGGGTAGAAATTAAGTAGACAGGGAAGAGGAGGTTGGGCATTTCAGACTGGAATGGTTGCTGTAAGCAAATGCTCAGAGACAAAATTATCAGTTTGTCCATGAGGGACAATGAGGAAACTAGACTCCTGAATGAAGGATCTGCTTGGGGGAGCTATGGGATAGGTAGTGTATGGAGGTTGTGGGGAGAGCATAAAACCAAATAGAGAATGTTACCCTAGGGAAGACGGAATGGCAACCAGAAGACGGGGGAGTGTGAGGGGAATGCCAAGTGGAGAAAGAGGAGCATGTTCATCTGGGGGAGCTGAGAAAGACAGTCTTGGAAATTTTAAGCAACTGCTTGTTACACCAATAAAGCTGGGAATTTTTGTTTTGTTTTGTTTTGTTCCTTTGCTTCCATGGAAGGGTTAGGCAATAGGAGGCTCTTGAGCCACCACCCTATCATCCACCCGCCAGGCAGACAGTTCTCACTAAACATGACCCTTTTTCTTGTTGAAACCAGACTCAGTCTCAGAATTCTTCTCACACAGCTCCAAGCAGTCATTAACAATCAATAGGACTTGGCATGAGAAATAAAATCTAGTAGTTATACCCAGTGTAATGAATGCTGTTCTAGCAAATCCTAACAATTATAATAAAATATTAAAGTATTTTATTTATTTATTCACATATTTTATTGTAAACACAATTAACAATCTCATCCGTCTCAGACACAACAATAATGATTTCAGTGGCTAGACTCTTAAGAGAGCAACAAACAGTTGCCGTGACTAAATACAGGTTTCAGAAGGCACAAGCAGATTGTGTCAATAGTCCTATCTCCGTGATGGGCTCTGAAGTGCCTCTAATTCTTATAAACATTTCCATGTGCTGAATTAAGTTCAAAATAAATGACATGTGTTTAGTATTACATGTTGTAGAAATGCTAAGATTAATTTCAAAGAGATCAAATAAACAGACACATGTAATTCTTACAAACATTCATTTCCTTCTCATCACCTGTCACTGTCAACTTTAATAAATGAACCAACTACAGGCTTGCAAGTTCATTGGCTGTAGTGATCCCATTAAAACCAACCCCACTGAAACTTGAGAAAACCAACTTCACCATCTCAAAAGACAGACTTGTCACCCTAGTCTGGGTTTCAGTTCTTGGAATAATAGATGACAAAAAACATGTTGGAATTAGAGTGACCTGGGATAATGAAATCCAGAAATAGGCATTTTCTACTTCTTCAGTAACATATCAGTAGCAGAGTATATAATGCATATATTAAAGTGTGCAGAGTATCCTCACTAAGTGAAAGTGCAGCTACAATATTTCCCTACAAAATGTCCTGGAAAGAGTTGAATACAGGGTTTCAAGATGGTGGAATAGAGTATGTCATGTTCCTGGCTGCTCTGTGGTGTGAAACCAAGAAAGCAGACAGGCAGCTTCTGAGCAAGGTGTGTGAGCAAAAAAAGGGGGAAGGGGCTTTACTGGAATTTAAAACTGGACATTCAAAGAAGATTGGGAACTCAGGAGGTTAGATATAACAAAATAAGGAAGAAATCCCCAGTGGCACATCTGCTGCCATAGCTAGGCCAGAAGCATCAGCCAGAACGGTCTTTTAATGAGCAAAGTGGAGGGATAAGGGAATTAAAGGAACCCACATTTTTAGGAGGCCTGAGATGTGTCTGAAGTGTTTAGAGATCAAAGACATTGCCCAACTAAACTAAAAGGGGCACTGCACAATTATCTTTGTGCAGAAAAGAAGCTGCCATCTCTCCAGGAGGTGTGTGGAGGACAAAGGAAGGAACCATTTTGCAGTCGCAGTGCAGGGACTAGCAGTTAAGGGCAAACACGAGTCTGGCCAAAAACACAGGCCCAGTAAACACACACTGCATGATACAGAGTGTGCTTAAGTGACCAGGAGAAAATCAAACATGGAAAAGGATTTACACAGAGGACAACTGGTGGTGAAAACCCACCCATCTCTACCTCTCCCACTCCAATTAGCTTCTTTCAGAACAGGCTGGGACACATGTGTCTGGCCAGGAATTTGGAAGGGCAGGAGCAGGAGAAATTGAGTTTGGAGACTAAACCCAAGACCAGGAAACATAGGGTCCACAGGTGATGTAGGGGACTAAGAATTGGTCCCTCCACCACACAAGTGGAGCCCAGGGAAGATCCCCAGGATCCAGTCTTCCAGCATGGACTGGCAATTGCTGGGACCTGAAAGTGTGCTGATTTTAAATCTCCAGACCAATTGGCATTCAACGAAGAGCCTGGAGCGCACTATGTCTGAACCCTGCCTCCAAGAATTCCATCTAAGGGATTACCTCTCTTACTCTAGCAATCTAGAGGGTGGAGCATCTTGCTCCAAATGACCCCACCTAAAACTGCTGAGAAGAGAAGCTGAGAAACTTTTGAATTCCAACTGAAAGAATTCTTTAGCTTTTCATCAAAATCTTCTCTCTCTCTCTCATTTCTTTCCTTTTTCTTTTTCTATGTTTAATTGTGATCTTAATGGTACATGGACATTTATACACATTCACAGTTTTTCTCATTTCTTGGAATGGATCCATCATTTCTATCATTTTTTGAGGCCAGTTATATTTCATGGATCAGTTTTTTGAAGACTAGGATATTTGATTAGTATATTTTAGTTTTGTTTGTATTCTTTTATTTTTATTTTTTAAAGTTTTACTTTATACACACACACACACACACACACACACACATATATATATTTAGCCTTACCTGTTTCCTTTGATTCTCTTTCTCCTTTTTCTTCTGCTAACAACCAATCTCTAGTGTTCTCTCCTTCACTCTTCCTTTAACTTTTTACTTCTATCCCCTCTCCTACTCCCTCATAACTATCACATGTGATATAGGATATGATATAGGCACATCCTATATCACTTCTGTTTTCTCCCTGTCCATCATTTGAAACTGTAAATCCTTTTGTAAATGTGCTGTTTTTATTGTAGACAATAACTGATCATATCACTTCTGTTTATTGTGATAATTAACATTGTAGACATCATAGTAGAAACTATTTGGTTTAATACTTAAATTGTTTGCATTACTTGTTGTTATTTGTCTTCCCCTAATTAGTGAGGAACTGGAAACCTTCAGGGAAGTTATAAGTCCACAGGGTAGAAACTCTACTCTCTCAGATCCATATGGATAGATGGATAAACACTCAAACAACATGAAAAAGCAAGGGAACAAATTACCCTAAACAAATCAAGATACTCCAATAACAGAATCCATTGACACCACAATGTAAGAAATGTCAGAGAAGGAGTTTTGAATGTACAAAGTTAAATTGATCTGTGAGATAAAGGACAATATTACCAGTGAAATCAGAGAGAAAATAGAAGAAGTGAAAGATCACGTCAACAAAGAGATAGAGACTCTGAAAAAAATCAAACAGAAACCCTTGAAATGAAGGAATCAATAAACCAAATTAAAAATTCAACTGAAAGCATCACCAACAGACTGGATCACTTGGAAGAGTTTCAGGCAATAAAGGCAAAATATATAATCTTGAAAACAAAGATATTAAGAGAAAATATATTAAGAGACCATGAACAGAATTTCCAAGAAATATAGAATAAACTGAAAAGACCAAATACAAGATTTATTGGGATAGATGAAGGCTTAGACAAACAAATGAAAGGAATGCACAATGTTTACTATGAAATCATGTCAGAAAATTTCCCAGACCTAAAGAATGAAATGGAAACTCAAATACAGAAGGCTTACTGTACCCCAAATATACAAAATTACAACAGACCCCCACCAAGTCACATTATTATGAAAATGCCTAACATACAGAATGAGGATAGAATTTTATTTTTTATTTAATCTTATGTATTTATTTATTTATTTTGGGCACCAGAAAGGCTGCCAGAGAAAAATGACAGGTAACATTTAGAGTGAAACCAGTTCAGATTTCAGCTGATCTCTCAACCCCAGACCCTCAAAGTTAGGTCTTAGAATAATCTATACCAAGCTCTGAAAGAAAATGGATGCCAGCCAAGAATACTGTAGCCAGCAAAATTAAGCTTCAGAATTGATGATGAAATAAAACCATTGATGATGAATAAACAAAAGTTAAAAGGATTTACAACTGGGAAGCCTGCACTACAAAACATACTCCATGAGATATGTCATGAAGAAGAAATGAAAAATAAAAGTGAAAATCAGCAAAGAGAGGAACTACACTAAAAGAACAGAGAATCAATGGAGAAACTAATTCAAATTAAAAACCAGAAATAAACCAAAATGACAGGGAATAAAAATCATATCTTAATAATAACACTGAATGTAAATGGCCTAAGCTCATGAACCAAAAGACATAGACTAGTTGTTGGGTTGAAAAACAAGACCCAATAATATCCTGTCTTGAAGAGACTCACTTCATAGACAAAGACATCAACAGACTGAAGGCAAAAGGATGGGAAAAAATATATCATTCACATGGATTTCTTAAACAACAGGGGTTTCTATCCTCATATAAGATAAAGTGGACTTCAAGCTAAAGTTAATCAGAAGGGACAAAGAAGTACATTTTATACTGCTTAAGGGAATTATACATCAAGACATAACAATCATAAATGTTTATGCAAACAATGGAGCAACTACATACATCAAATAATCCCTTCTCAATTTCAGGAAGCAAGTAGACCACAACACAATAATACTGGGTGACTTTAGCACACCTCTTTCACCACTAGATAGACCCTCCAAACAAAAATTAAATAAAGAAGCTACAGAACTAAAAAATACAATTAATAATTTAGACTTAACAGGCATATAAAAAATATCTCATCCAGCAATGACTGAATATACTTTCTTCTCAGCAGCACATGGATCCTTCTCTAAAATAGACCATATCTTAGGTCACAAAGCATCTCGTAGCAAATATAAAAAAATTGAGATAACACCTTGCATCCTATCAGATCATAATGGAATGAAATTAGAAATCAATGATAAAATAAAACATAGAAGCTATTCTAACATCTGGAGACTAAATAATACCCTTTTGAATGACAAATGGATAGCACAAGAAATCAGGGATGAAATAAAACAAATACTTAGAGACAAATGAAAATAGCAATATAACATATAAAAATCTCTGAGACACTATTAAGGCAGTGTTAAGAGGAAAGTTAATTGCATTGAATTCTATTAAAAGAATAGAAAGTTAACAAATAACCTAATTCTAGATCTCAAAGTCCTAGAAAAAGAAGAGCAAATCAACACCAAAATCAGTAGAAAACAGGAAATAATTATAATAAGAGCTGAATTCAATGAAACTGAAACAAAGGAAACAATCAAAAAACTTGATGAAACAAAAAGTTGGTACTTTGAAAAAAGTCAATAAAATTGATGAACCCTTGTTCAAGTTAACAAAGAGAAAGAAAGAGAAAACTCAAATTACTAAAATTCATGATGAAAAAGGAAATATTACAATGGATACTACTAAAATACAGATGTTAATCAGAACCTATTTGAGAATTTATACTCTAATAAAATAGAAAATCTTGAAGATATCATGAATTTCTAGAGACATATGATATACCCAAATTGAATCAGGAAAACAGAAAATTTACAGACAGATTCTCAGTTGAGTTCTACCAGAACTCCAAAGAAGAACTAATACCAATCCTCCTCAAACTATTCCATAAAGTAGAAAAGGAGGGAACCCTTCCAAACTCATTCTAGGCTAATATCACCCTGATACCAAAAACCAGACAAAGACACATCAAGGAAAGAAAATTTCAGAGCAGTATCCCTAATGAACATAGGTGCAAAAATTCTTAATAAAATACTGGAAAATTGCATGCAAAAGCATATTAAAAATATAGTGCACCATGATCAAGTGGGATTCATCCCAGAGATGTAAAGTTGGTTCACTATATGGAAATCAATACACATAATACATCACATCAATAGACTTAAAGATAAGAATCATATGATTATCTCAATAGACACAGAAAAAGCATTTGACAAAATACAGCACCTCTTCATGTTCAAAACACTAGAAAAAATAGGGATAGTAGGAACTTACCTCAACATTATAAAAGCTATCTATGCTAAGCCCAAGGCCAACATCGTTTAAATGGAGAAAAATTCAAAGCATTTCCTCTAAAAACTGGAACAATACAGGGATGCCCTCTTTCACCACTTTTATTCAACATCATCCTTGAAACTCTAGCCAGAGCAATCAGACAGATGAAAGAAATGAAAGGGATACAAATAAGAAAAGAAGAACTCAAACTATCCCTATTTGCCAACAACACAATTATATATTTAGAAGATCCAAAAAATTCCACCAGAAAACTTCTAGAACTCATAAATGAATTCAGCAAAGTAACAGGATATAAAATCAATACCCATATATCAAAGGCACTCCTATACAAAACCGATGAATCCACTGCAAGAGAAATTAGGAAAACTACCCCATTCACAATAGCCTCAAAAAATTAGTACAATATTTTTGGAATCAACCTAATAAAAGAGATGAAAGACCTTTACAATGAAAACTACAGAACACTAAAGAAATTGAAGGAGATCTTGCAAGATGGAAAGATAGCCCATGTTTTTGGATAAGCAGAATTAATATTATCAAAATGGCCATCCTACCAAAGGTGTTATATAGATTTAATGCAATTCCTATTAAAATCCCAATGACATTCTTCATAGAACTAGAAAAAGCAATCTTGAAATATGTTTGGAAAAATGTAAGCCCAGAATAGCCAAAGCAGTCATCAGGAAGAAAAGCGAAGCAGGAAGTACCACAACACCAGCTCTTAAACTACACTACAGAGCTACAGTAACAAAAATGGCATGGTATTTGCACCAAAATAGACAGGTAGATTAATGGTACAGAATAGAGACACAGAGACAAACCCACATAAACACATTTATTTCTTACTAGACAAAGACACCATAAACATACATTGGAAAAAAGATAGCCTCTTCAACAAATGGTGCTGGGAAAACTAGAAATCCAAATGTAATAAAATGAAATTAGACCCCAATCTCTCACCCTTTACAAAGCTCAACTCAAGTGGATCAAGGACCTAGACATTAGACCAGAGACCCTGCACCTACTAGAAGAAAATGTAGGCCCAAATCTCCATCATGTTGGCTTAGGAACTGAATTCCTCAACAAGACCCCTAAATTGCAAGAAGTAAAATTGAGAATGAATAAATGAGATAGAATCAAATAAAAAACTTCTCCGCAGCAAAGGAAACAATCAAGAACATGAAGAGAGAGCCTCAGAATGGGAGAAATTCTTTGCCATCTGCATCTCAGATACAGTATTATATCCAGGATATAAAGAACTCAAAAAACTTAACACTAAAAACACAAATAACCTAATCAATAAATGGGCAAAGGAACTGAACAGGCACTTCACAGGAGAAGAAGTACAAATGGTCAACAAGCATATGGAGAAGTGTTCAACATCTTTAGCAATTATAGAAATGCAAATTAACACTACACTGAGATTTCATCTCATTCCAGTCAGAATGGCAATTATCAAGAATACAAGTAACAATAAATGTTCGTGAGGATGTGGGGGAAAAGGTTCACTCATATATTGCTGGTGGGACTGAAAATTGGCGCAACTACTCTGGAAAACAGTATGGAGAGTCCTCAGAAAACTTGGAATGGAATCACTATTTGACCCAGTTATCCCAGTCCTTGGCATATACCTGAAGGACTTAAAATCAGAATACTATAGTGACACAGCCACATCAATATTCATAGAAGCCCAACTCACAATAGCTAAGCTATGGAACCAACCTAGGTGCCCTTCAACAGATGAATGGATAAAGAAAATGTGGTACAAATACACAATGGAATATTACTCAGCCATAAAAAGAATAAAATTATGGAATTTGCCAGCAAATGGGTGGAACTGGAGATTCTCATGCTAAGTAAAAAAAGCCAATCCCAAAAAATCAAAGGCCAAATATTCTCTCTGATATGCAGATGCTGACTCTCAATAGGTAAGGGGAGGGTGGAGTGGAGTTTCACCAGATTGGACAGGGGAGATGAGGGGGGATGGGAATAGGGAACACAGTGGGAGGAATCAGACATAACTTTCCTATGTTCATATATGAGTGTAACTCCACATTATGTACAGCCACAGGAATGGGAAGTTATACTCCAACCGTATTTGTATAATATGTCAAAATACATTCTACTTCCATGTTTAACTGAAAAGAACAAATTTTTTAAAAAGAGCTAAATACAGGGGATAGAGCTTTGCAGGGTGCTAGCACGAGTCTGAATATCTTCTCTAAAATTTAAGGGTGAAACCATGTAGCCAAGCTCTCTAAAGAAAATAGTGTACATGGAGAGAAGAGAGGGTGGGAGTCAGTGATTATCACCTCCACTCCACCTCCACTTCTGTGACCCTAGATCAAGTTGCCATCTCATCTCTCCCATGAATCACTGCAGTAGCCTGCTGCCTGGTCCCCCTGCCCCTTGTCCCTGCGTTGACAAAGTATTGTTAACACAGAAGCCAGAAGGTCCATCCATCAGTCCTCTGCTCAAGGCTCTCAGATGGTTTCCATATCATTTAGAATAGTATTTTGCAAACTGAGAGTATGTCAGAGTCACCTAGAAACCTTCACAAAATATATTGCTGGCTCCACTTACAGAATTTCTAATTCAGTTGGTGGAGCCAGGGAACCTGAATTTCTAATCCATTTCCAGGGGATGTGAAGCTGGCTGTTGAGGACCTCACTACAAGACCACTGATGCAGAAGAAAAGCCTACACTGCTCACGGGGCTCTATCCACCATGGGGATCGGGTCTCACCAACCACATTTCCTATTACTGCTTCCTTCCTCTGTTCCAGTAACATCTGTCCCCTTGCCTGTCCTGAACAGGCCATGCACACATTCATCATGAGTCTTTCTCTTGCTCATCCCTCTTTCCTGACCACTCTCCCCAACAGGTAGTCTGATGGCACACTTTCCACCTCCTTCAAATCTTTTCTCAGAAGACACCTCCACGAGAACTCCCCTAATCATCTTATTTAAAACTGGATCCTTGATCCTTCTCCAGCATCCTTATCCCCTTCCTTGCTTATCCCCCTCCAATAACCCTCAGCATCAACTAACCTATAATTCTACTATATTTCACTTATTTACTCACACATTTTAAAAAATCTTCTCATCCAACCACTAGCACTAAACTTGAGCTCTGTCAGGACAGGTAGCTTATCTATTTTGAAAAATAAGCTCACTACCATATCCCACCCTCCAAGAGTTCCTGGCTCATAGTAGGTGCTCAGTAAGCATTTCTTTAATGAATGAACAAAGAATTCTAAGGAATAGAGGGAAAATTTAGAGATAAATGCCATAGAAGTCAAGCTAAAGAATAATTTCAAAATGAGAGTTCAGGATCAATAATAAGTGCCCCAGAATGTCCAAGTAGGATTGAAAACTGAGAAAATATACCTTATAGCTAGTATTTTCTTTTTATCTTTTGTAACAAATTCTTTCCTACCAAGTCATGAGAATATTCTTAATGTCTAAAAGCAATATTTTTAAAATAGTTGTGTCTTGAAATAAATAATTGCAGAAAGAGGCTTTTTAATATGTACAGGAAAGTATCCTAACATCCCAGCCTCCCCAGCTGATAACATCATGCATCAGAAAATCAAAATTGGTACAATCCACAGAGCATACCACATTTCACTGAAACACTTGTATTCACGTACATGCATTTGTACCTATGTGGGGGTGCGTTCATGTAGCTCCTTGCAATTTTGTCCCACATGTGACTTCATGGAACCATCATCACAAGGAACTTATTTGACTATGCCGTCATCACATGGCTCCCTCTTGATACCTTTTTAAGCTATTCCTGCCAACCCTTGTCTCTGGGCAACCACTAATCTGCTCCATCTCCACAATTAATGTTATTTCATGAATGATAAATAAATTGAATCATACTGAAATTTTGATAAGAAGTGTATTAAACTTACTGATCAATTAGAAGAAAATCAGCCATCTTTACTCTATTGAGTTATCTAATTCATGAACATGGTATGTGTCTCAAACTACTGACATCTTTGAGTTTTTTTCCATCAACATTTTGTAATTTTATTATTCAGATTCCATTCAAATCAATTATTAGATTTAGACCTAAGTAATTATTAGATTTAGACCTAAGTATTTCATTTTTTTGGAGACATTATTAGTGGTTTTGCATTTTTGCACTTTGCTTTCCACTTATTTATTGTCAATATGAAGAAATTTTTTAATGTTGATTAATTTTTAATTGTTGTTAATTTTTTAATTGATCTTATATCCTGTTATTTTATTAAATGCACTTGTTAATTTTGGGATTTGTTTGTGAGTTTTTTGTTGTTAATTAGTGTGAGATCTTTATACTGAGGAAATCATGTCTTCTGCAAATACAGACATTTCATTTCTTCTTTTCCAATCTGTAGCCTTTTTAGCTCTTTTCTTTGCTCTGTAGCCTTAGCTAGCACTTTCAGTACTTTGTTGAATAATAGTGGTGAAAACAGAGACCTAGCCTTGCTTCTGATCAGATGGTGTTTCACCATTACTGGGATGTCAGCTGCAGGCTTTTTGTAGCTTCTTGTGGATGTTCCTATGACGTTGAGGAGATCCCTTTTCCTCTCACACTAAGAGAGTTTTTGTTGTGAATGAATGTTGAATTGGTCAAGTGCATTTTTTTTTTTCTGTTTCCCATTATGATTTTACTATGAACATAAAATGTGATACCATTTAGTCAATCAACACAATGAAATTATAATATATGGCATTTCTTACTTCTTGCAATAGTTTACCAACCAAACCAGTTAACACTTACAGAAAATTTACAGTCACAAAAAAAATTGAATGATTTTGGGAAGGTATAAGATAAATTCAGAGCTTAGCCAAAGCAATAATTCACATTTCCTATTTACTATTCTGTGGCTCATAACACTGCTTATCCTGCTCAAGTGCATTTTTGACATCAATTAATACAACCATATGCTTTTTCTTCTCTAACCTGTTGATATAGTGGGTTACATTGATTTTCAAGTGCTGAACTAGCCTTACATACTTAGAAGAAATCTCACTAGGTTTATTCGTTTTTTATACATTGCCAAATTTGATTTACTAGAATTTTGTTAAAAATTTTTGCTCAAGAATTTTGTTGAGGAGCTATATTTAGGGGGAAAAGTTTCCTTTTTCTTTCTTTTTTATTTTTTCTCTTTGTGCTGTCTTTGCATGGTTTGTTTTTTATAGTGATACTGAATTCATAAAATGACTTTAAAAGTGGTCCCTTTTAGTTTCTGGAAGATATTACATAAAATTGATGTTGATCCTTTAAATATTTGGTAAAAATTCTCCAATGAAGCCATCTGGACCTACAGATTTCTTTTTTGGGAGTTTTCAGATTCCAAATTCAATTTCCTTCAATCTTTCTGTTATTGATGTCAACTTTAATTCCATTGTGGTTGAAAAACACACTGTATGATTTCAATAATCTTTCAACAATCTTCCTTTTACTTTCAACCGACCTATATCAGTATGTTTGGAGTGGGTTTGAATAGACAGCATATAATTGAACTCATATTTTTTATCTACTCCACCAATCTCTGGCTTTTTATTAATTTTTTATTTATTCTAACGAGTTGTACATGACAGTAGAATGCATTTATATATTTTGATAGATAACACATAAATGGAGTGTAATTCCTCATTTTTCTGATTGTACATATTGTAGGATCACATCGGTCATGCAGTCATACATGTACATGAGGTAATAATGTGTTTCACTCTACTATCTGGCTTTTAATTGATGTATAAAGAACACGTATGGATATGTTGAGATTTAAGCCTGTCATTTTATTATTTTCTGGTTTTCCCCTCTGTTTCTACCCTTGCTTCTTTGTTTCTTACCTTCTTGTGAGTTGTATGAACTCTTTTAAGTGGAAAAATCTTCTTTATTTATAAAACTATTTCATATGGTTGGTTTGTGGTTGTTCTGGACCCTGCTCTAGGTGGAGGGACAGCCCAGCACAGTCTACTAAAGCCAATATTCTCCTACTTCAAGGAAAGTACAGAAATCTTACTTCCACTCGAATTCTTTAACCCTCCCCAATTTAAAAATATATAACTGTCTTAAGTGTTTCCTCCACCCATACCGAGTAGCACAGCAGATGATATTGTAACTCTTACGATGGCTTCAACCACAAAATACAACTAAAGAAATCATAGGGTGAAGGATAGTCTGGTTCCTTCCATTTCTACCATTTCTATTGTTTATTCTTTTCTTTCTGGAGACCCAAGCTTTCAGGTATTATTTTCTTCTGTTTGGAGAGACTTCTTCAACTATTCCTGAAGGCTGGGTCTTCTGACAATGAATTCTGTTTTCTTTCCTATGAACATATCTTTATTTTTCATTAATTTCTGAAAACAAATTTCTTAATTTCAATGTCTGCTTCACCAAGGCTGAGGATTGAAACTTGTATTCTTTCAGAACTGAAAAATATTTTTCTTTCTGGCCATGTGGTTTCAGACAAGAAATCAGCTATCATTTGAAATGGTGGAATTTATTTATTTTTTTTAATAGATAATGTATAATTTCTTCCTGGCTGATTTTTTTCTTTGCCATTAGTTTTCATATGTTTAGTTATGCTTCTCAATTTGGATTTCTTTTGTTTTATCTGATTTGTGGTTCACTCACTTTCATGGATCTACACGTTTTATGTTTCACTAATTTGGAAAGTTTTCAACCAGTAGTCATTCTGGGGCTCCAGTAATATGAATGTGAGGTATTTGTTATATAAATCCTGGAAAACATTCATTGTTTCAGTCTATTTTCTCTCTATTGTCCAGAGTGAATAAATTCTATTGACTTGTCTTCAACTGCATAGATTCTGTGCAGTGTTTTCTCCACTGGGCTGCTAATTCCATCCAACGAGTTTTTTTTTTTTATTTAAGTTATTGTATTTTTGAGGTCTATAATTTGTTTGGTTCTTTTTTATAACTTCTATTTTTGCTGAGATTTTCTATCCTTTCATTATTTCAAGAGAATTTGTAATTGATTATTGAAGCACTTTATGAGAAGTACTTTAGAATTCCTGTCAGATATTTCAACATCTGATTCATCTCAGCATTAGCATCTGTTGATTGTCTTTTCTCTTTCAAATGTGTTTTATCTGGCTTTTAGTAAAAGGATTTTTTTATTGTATCTTCAACATTTGGTTATTTTGAGAGATTCCTGACTCTACCTAAATCAATTTTAGCAGGAAGTTGCCAATTTTTTATTGGTTCTTTTTAGTTATAAATGACAGTAGAGTCCGTTTTGATATAACTATGCATGCATGGAATATATCTAATTAGGGTCCCCAGTCTTGTGGATATACAAATGGTGGGATTCACTGTGGTATATTAATATATACATAGGAAAATTATGTCAGATTCTTTCCCCTGTCCTTCCTATTCCTATTCCCCCTCCCTTCCCTTCATTCCCCTTTGTCTAATCCTTCTATTCTTCCCCTCTCTGCCCTTATTGTGGGTTAGCTTCCACATATCAGAGAAATTCACTCTTTGTTTTTTTGAGATTGACTTATCTCACTTACATGATAGTCTCCAGATCCATCCATTTACCAGCAAATGTCATAAAGTTATTCTTCTTTATGGCTGAGTAATATTCCATTGTAAGGTTAGCACATAGGTTTTGCTGCCAGTGATTGGGTCTAACAGGGTCCCCAGTTATGGAGGGGGATTGAGTTTTCCCACTAGGTCTTTCTTGTTCCTGTTGGGGTCTCGCTTTCTTGCTCCTTTGGCCAGAGAAACTGACTTTTCTTTTGTCGGTATTAACTGTTCCTGACTGTTCCTTCCGGTTCTTGGTTATAAGCCTCTCCAGTGCCCAGTTCAGTAGCATAAGGGAGAGGAAAAGCAAACCCAGGGAACTCCCTGCATCGTTCCTCAAGTCCTGAGGTCTCTAGCCAGTCCACCCTTTTCTCTTTCCAGCTTACAGAGTCCTTTTATCACTACATGTTTAATAATTACTATTTCGTTATATTTAGAGAGGAGGAGCAGGGAAAAGTGAATCTATATCATCTTGCTCTGGAACTGAAATTCCAGAAAGCAATATAATTTTAACTTCACAATCAGGTCTTTAATCCATCTGAAATTGATTTTACTGTATGATGTGAGGCAGAAATCTAATTTATTTTCTTCCCATCTGGATATCAAATTGTCTTGGCACCGTTTTTGAAGTCTGCCTTTCCTCCAGTGTTCTGCAGGCTCACCTCTGAATGTATCAGGAGTCTATTGCCTCACTTTACTGCTCTATTATAATTTCTCTATGTTCCTAACACAGTACCAACCCAATACTGATTTATCTTGATATCTGTATAGTAAATCATGATATGGTAATACAAACATTCACACAATTTTTAATGTTGTATGTATTCAGAATACTTGTTAAAACTCTCTTAGCAAATTTAAAAATTCATCTACAGAATCTTTTTGAATTTTCTATATGCACAGATATATCATTTTTAAGTGACAACTTTTTTCCCCTTCTCAATGTTTTTTTGAAAAGTTGGAGAGATTCCTTCTGTGTGGAACAAAAATCTCCAGTACTATGTTGAACTGATAGACGTGAAGGTAGCTGGAATTCTTTGTATCATCCCTGCTCTCAAAATTCAGGTTTCCAGAGCTTCCATTAAGTGTGATGTTTGCTGTAGGTTTGGGTAAATATATTTTATAATGTTAAGGAGGCTTCATCCTATTCCTACTATGCTAAGTGTTTTCCTTTTATCATTAATGGTTAGCAAATTTTATTTTTAAAAAGGATATTAAAAGACATTCTGCACTAACCCTAGTCAAAAGAAAACCAGAGTGCTTTTATTGGTAAAAGACAAAGTAGACTTCATAGTAAAGAATAAAAACCTTTATGTCATAATGATTAAGGGGTGAATTTATCAATAAGATATAACAATCCTAAATATTCGTGCACCTAATAATAGAGCTTTAAAATACATGTTAATGGTTGAGTGGATAGAGAAAATGTGGTATATATACACAATGGAATTTTATTCAGCCATAAAGAAGAATGAAATTACATCGTTTGTAGGAAAATGGATGGAACTTCAGAACATTATGTTAAGCAAAATAAGCCAAATTCAGAAACTCAAGCATTATACGTTTTCTCTCATATATGGAAGCTAGAGAAGATAAAGGAAAAGAAAGGTGAGGAGGAGAGGAAAATCAAAAGAGCGGTAGAACAGAGGAAAGGGAAAAGGGGAAGGAAGGAGGGAAAGTAAAGGAATACCAGGGAATGATATTGGTCAATTGATATCATTATGTCTTGTGCATGTACAAGTATATGATAATGAATCCCTCCATTTGTATAATTATAATGCAGTGATAAAAATATGAAAAAAATAAAATAATGAACAAAATAAAATAAAAATACATGAAGCAAAGAGACAGAACTGAGATGAGAAAGAACAAAATCCACAAAAAAAATGGAGATTTTAATGCCCTTCTCATAATACTTGACAAAACAAGTAAAGAAAAATCAGAAATGATATAGAAGTCTTGAATAAAGTTATCAATTTGAACTAACTGATAACTATAGTGATTCCACCCCAAAGCAGCAGAATACACATTCTTTCCAAGTAAATGCATATAGACCATTTAGACAAATCATATTCCAGACCAAAAATGCGTCTAGCATATTTTTTAAATCAAGTTATATAAAGTGTGTTCTTTGATCAAAGTTGAAGTAAACTAGAAATAACAACAGAAAAATGTCCAGAAAATTCTCAAATATTAGGAAACTAAATAACATACTTCTAAGTAAACTGAAAGCCAAAGAAGAATCCAAAGAGAAAATCAAAACCTTTTGAACTAAATGGAAATAAAGCCATAATATATCAAAATGAATGAGCTAACACTCATCATTTAAAGGAAATTTAATACTACTGAATATTTATTTTAGAAAATAAAGTTCTCAAACTCATGACTTCAGTTTCCATCTTAAGAAACATTAAAAAAAAAAAGCAGAAGAAAGGAAATAATAAAGGTCTGAAGATCCTGGTAGAAGTCAATGAAATAAAAAATATTTTTAAAAATCAATGAGACAAACTGCTTCGTCGTTCAGTTTATATATAATAAAATTCTATTATTTAATAATGATTAAATTGATAAGGCCTGACTGATCTGGCAGAATCAGAAACAGAAGACACAAATTGCCAATGTCAGACATGAAAAAGTGACGTCACTACAGAATCTACAGATATTACGAGAATAACACGGACTATTTGGAACAACTTTATAATGATAAATCTGATAGCAGATGAAATGCAAAATTCCTTGAAAGTCACAAACTATCAATATTCATCCAAGATGAAATAACGTGAATTGCTCTTTGTCTGTTAAAGAAATTAAATTTACAAATAAAATCTGCCAACAGAGAAATCTCCCACCCAAGTGGTTTCATCTGTGGCTTCTGTCAAACACTAAAGGAGACAAAAGACAAATTTCGTTTAGACTGTTCCAGGAAGTTGAAAAAGAAGGCACACTTCCAAACTCACTCTATACAGCCGGCAGTCCGATGGCACTAAATCCAAACAAAAGCATTCCAAGGAAAGAAGACTATAGAATGATATCCCTCAGAAACAAAGATGACATGGATATAAACAATATTTTAACAAATCAAATCAGCAATAATAAATTTTGACCAAACAGGATGTATCTCATGAATGCAAAGTTAACATTTTAAAAGGAATCAATATAATTCACTGTAGGTACAAACCAAAACAGAAAGATCATCTCTTTACCTCAATAGATGTATAAAAAGCATTTTATAAAATGTAGCATTTATTTCTGATAAAAAAAAAACTTCAGCAGCAGATAACTAGAAGACAACTTCCTCAGTCAGATAAAGGGTATCTACAAAAATCTCCAGTTAAAATCATAATAATGAAAGACTGATTTATTTTCTTCCAATGATCAGAAATAAGATAAGGATGTTCATTTTTACTTCTTCCATTAAACATCATCTTAGGATTTCTAGTCAATACAATAAGGCAAGAAAAATAAATAAAAGGCATCCAGATTGCTAAGGATGAAGAGACTTTTGTTCATATACAATATGATTATCTATGCAAAAATATGGATAATTTGCAAAAAAGTATTAGGACTAATGAATTTTGAAAATGCAAAACCAACATACAAAATTCAATGCATACTTATAGTCAACAATCAAAAAATGAAGCATTTAAGAATAAAGTTGACAAAAAAAATATACAAACATACCACTGAAAACTAAAAAGATACAAAATAAAAGAGATGTACCTGTTCATGGTTGAAAGATTTGGTATTGTTAAAATCAATTCTCTTCAAACAGATTCGTCACAATCCCTATTTTAAATCCCACCATGATTTTTTGGTAGATATAGACAAGCTGCTTGTAAATATCACATGAAAAGGTAAAGAGTGTGAAATAACCAAACTGAATTAAAAAAAAAAAAAAGGACAAAGTTGAAGAGCTAAAACTACCTGTTCCAAGACCCAAGAGAGAGCTACAGTAATCAAGATAGTGTGGTATTGGTATCAGGATAGATAAATAGATTGACTAGATCAGTGGAACATAATAAAGAGTATCAAAACTACACATGCACACACAGAACTGATTTTGGACTAAGTGTAAAGACAATTCAGGAAGAAATGATGGAGGAAGGAGAGTCTAATCAACAAATGATGCTGGAACAATAGTATACAAATGCAAAAAAATGAACTTTAATTCATGTGCACAAATTAACTCCTAATAGATTGTACACCTAAATGTAAAACTTGCTATAAAAATTCTAGAAGAAAATAGAAGGAAGTCTACTTCTTTGGATGATATGTGTTGTTTTAATTTTGGTTGGATCATATTTATTAGTAATCATCTTTAATTTCCACCTTCTTATCTGCTTGGCCTTATTTCTTAGGAGCTGGAAACTCCATTTCTCATGCTCCTTGATACCATATTTTGAAATGCAACTTATGGTGTGCCAATGAAACATACTCATGGATGATATGGAGAGGAGAAATGAAGAAATATCTTTTTTCTTTGATGGTGGTGATGGCCAAGGTGTGGATTGTAGAAGACATGGATATGAGTAGTAGGAGGATACTGCATTCCAACACCAGCTGCCAGCTTCAAGAAGTGGAATTGTCATAACATCACTACTTCTTTCCTGCAGCTTGCTCTTCTCTAAGAGGCTATAGCAGTTTCCTGACCTCTAAATTGCAGCTGTGGCAGTGTGGCTGTATGCCACAACATCCCTCTGATGTGTACTTTTCTTCTTTGTTTCTATTTCTTGCACTAAACCATGATCATTCTAAAAATTGTAGGAGATATATTTAAATTATCAAAGCCTTAAGTTAATGCCTTAAGTTTCATGTCAATCAGAAACACTTCAAACCCATTAGACTTTTAAATCTGAGTCTCAAGACTTTGTCGTTATTGTTTTATGCATTCAATGTTCATTTGGATTTACCCACTTATTTACAACCTTTCTTTCTCTTGATTTCTTTCTGTATTTCAAACCTTTCATCTGGAATCATTTCCTTTCTGGTTCAAGCACACCATTTACAATTTCTTTTACTGAGGCTCTATTGATGATAAATTCCATTTTGTTTACCTAAAAAATCTTCATTTTGTCCTCATTATTGAAAACATTTTCAGTGGGCATAGAATTGCTCATTATCTATTAACCTTTGTTAACATATTGAAGTCATTATTCTCTGCCTATTGGCTTTCCTTAATATTGTTAAGAAGTTAGCAGTTAGATTCTCATTTATTTAAAGACAATCCAATCTCTCTTTCCCTTATGACTACTATTAATATCTTCTCTTTGTCTTTGTTTTCTCTGGTGTCACTATGATGTACCTGGGTGTTTTCTGTATCCTGGTTGAAATTTATATGTCTTCTTGATCTATAGATTTGTGTCATTCATTGGTTCTGAAAAAAATCTCATCCACTAATTTCTTCAAATATTGCTTCTGTCATGTTTCCTGGGAGTCTAAATAAATGTATTTTCAACCTTCTTTACTCTATCCTGTATACCACTTAACTCTTTTTCATTTTCTACCTTTCTGTCTCTTCATTTCGTGCCTAAACAAATTTCTTCTGGCATATGTTCCAGTTTATTAATTCTCTTCTCAGCTGTGTCTAATCTGCAGTTAAATTCATTTTTAGGTTTTTAAATTTTGATAATTGAAATTTTATTTTCAGAAGTTCTGTGTTTTAAAAATCTGACATGTCAATCTTTATAGCTTCCTGCTCTTGCAGATGTATTTCCACCTTTTTCTCATTTCTTGAAACAGTGTCAGGGATGCTGTGCTGAACTACCATTTCCCCTTCATGGATAAAGAACTCAATTATACAGCTATGGGAATTTTATTGTCTGACAGTCTCTTTGGAACTAAGAACACTGACCAATGGTGATGTCCATGATCCTTTGTTCAGAAGGATTTTATAAAAATTTTTAAATTCCCCAAATTAGCCAATGCCCTTTGCGTAAAATCGTCTGCATTGCCTTTCCCTCTTATGCTTTCCCTTAATTAATACACCTGGTAATTCTACCACCTTTTTGTGTATTTGGTACTTTTTAGAGGACTAACAATTTTTTTCTCAATAGGTAAGCAGACCCAGACAACCTAACCCACTATCATGGAAAATTGTCCCACATCATACAGATGTTTTTTGAAGTATAAAATATCCATGAGAAGCAGGGAAAGAATCTAACAGTAGTTACTCATTTGCTTTGTTCAAATATGCTGTAAGCTTCCTTCAGACTCAGAGTGCCAAGGCAGTAAATAATGTCTGTCCTGGTCACAGGTGGTGGTGCAGCATAGGGGGAGCAATTCTTGGACTAGATGGTTTGAAAAATCTCTTTCAGTTCAGTGGGCCACTGACTTTATGAAGAGTCACTTACCTCTAAACTTTAGCCAGTCTTTTCAGTTGATACACTACTCAGTCTGAATTTAAGGTTCTCCATTCTCTTTCCCCATCCTCTATTCCAGACTCCCCACAGCTCTACCACCTGTACCGTGAGGCATAACTAACCAAGTTCTCTTCCTCTAACATTCTCCAAAATTTCCACCTCCAGCATCCTGCCTCCAACTCTCACTGTTTGGAACCCAGGCTCCTCACTTACACACAGAAACCCTAGACTTCCTTCCAACCTGGCTCCAGTGCCATTTCCTCATAAAGCTTTCTTTGTCTTCCCACTGGATTTCTCCTTACTTTGATCTCTCAGAGCATCTTAAACCCTTTAACAACCTTTGCTTATCTCTTCTTTTTCCATGTTATTTGGGTCTTTGATTTCTTGTCCTAACCTGTGAGGAGAAAGAGGCTCAGTGCTTTATCTTTATACCTAACATAACTCCATACTCAATAAGGGTCCCATTCCAAGGGAGAAATCTCTGATGAAGTTATCTGTCCTTCAGATGTTGGCAATAGGGGCTTCTTGGATTTCAAGGGATAAGTGTAGATTCTCTGTGCTGCATCCACCCATCTCCAGGGTCCCAGGACAGTCATTGGAAGGCCCCATACTGAAGCTCAGAAGAAAGAACCAGGAGCCATGCAGCTGTTTTTGGAGGCCAGGACATGAAGTTAGGTGCAGTGCATACCTGGGTCGCTGTTGCCCACTAGCAGCAGAGTTGGCCAGGCTAAGCATAGTTGAGCATTTAAAATACATTAAAGGCCTGCTCCCTTTGAAGTTGGAAACTATCTCTATTTAATCAGAGAGAAACAACTTTTCAAAAGATTTTTTCCCCTCTTTTTTACCTTCAGCTTGCTGGCTTCTCCTGTGGTTAGTAGCATGAATAAAACATGCATATCCCAATTAAATCTTGATTTAATTTCACTTCTTTGCAAAGCTGATGAACTCGAGTGCTTTCATAAAGACACTGAGCATTAGCATTCTTTTGTTATGCACAATCCATTCGGAGGAACAAGGGGCTAAAAATAATCAGCTGCCTCTCTCCTGGCCTTGCCAAGCTCTCAGTGAGTTAGAGAGAAAGGAAAACACACACACACACACACACACACACACACACACACACACACACAATCTCCAGTCAGTCTGATCCTCCCTGTGGAGATCCCCCTGATAACTGTAGGGGATGAGAGTACCTTTGACCATGAGTAAATTCTTAGGGTGAGAAGGCAGTCTGCAAAAAAGACACTTTCTTGGGTGATTCTTGGGTACTTCACTGGACTAGCCAGTAGCCCATGGTGATTTGAGAACCCCTCCCTTCCCTACTCTCAAGGAGGCAGCGGTAGCAGGAGAGGCTAGGGACAAAGCTACAGCATCCCAGGGGGCTGATTGAGCTTCTTACCATTTGCTCTAAGTTTAAAAAGTACAAATTTCCACCTCGACTTTGCTTTCATCATTTCAAAAAAATAAATATTTATTGATAACTGGGAGGAAATACATGAACATGATGAACATGTTTATCAGCAGTTATTCCTAGATGGTAGGATTACAGATGATTTTTATTTTATCCCTGATACTTTGTGAGATTTTCTGAACTCTGCTTAATAAGTGTAAATTCTATAATCAGAAATAGTTATGGTCTTTTTTTTTCTTTTTTCTTCCTTTTCTTTTTTTTTTTTTTTTTTTTTTTTTTGGGGATTGAAACCAGGGGTGCTTTACCACTGAGCTACATCCACAGCCCTTTTTAATTTTTTAAAAATTTTGACACCGAGTTTCTCCAAATTGCTGAGGCTGGCTTCAAACTTGTGATCCTCCTGACCCAGCCTACTGAATAATTGGGATTACAAGGTACTCCACTATGCCAGGTAGAAAATGTCATGATTCTTAAAAGACACATTTTTTGAGACTCCTTACTATATTCAGCAAGGAAAATTATCTAAGATATGGTTCACATAATCTACATGGAGTAACTAATAAAAAAAGAAACAATAATAAAAACTAAATATAGAGGTCCTGATTTTAAGTTGTCCTGAGAATATTTCTGAAGGTAGCAGTGGGTTAAGGTGACCTTCTAGAGGAGGTAAAACTAGAAAAGTTGAGATGTCCAGGTGTGAGGGACTTTCAGTCATCCAGACCAAGCATATACTTGGTGCTTAAATCCTATCTTCATCAGTCCCACTGATGACCCCCAACTTGTTTGTCCAAGTTGGACCATTCCATATGTGAGTTTCTCCTGCTACTTGAGGGTTCTTTCTTACATTGACTGAACTGCACTGGGTTTCCATAGTGGCCCCATTTTGCCTCCTTGAGGCCACATGCACCAGATCTGCTGCCTCTGCCACATGGGGATCCTTTAAGATTAAAGTCAACTGTGACACTCTTCTTCCTGTTTGTCTTTTCCTGAGTAAGCAACTGTAGTTTTCACAACCACATTTCAAATGTCAATTAAAAAAAAAAAAAAATCAGCCCAGCTGGGGCTGAGTTTACCTGGGGAATTGGAGGGAGATGCAGGTGGAGAAAGAGGAGGAAGCCACCTGGGGAAATCTTTGATCTGTGGGCTGAGTCTGACTGCAGTTCCACACCCACACATTTAGTGTTCTTTTTCATCCCATGAAGAGCCTGGTCTGGGGCTCAGGGGGCTCTTTATAGTCAGGTGCTACTGCTCATTGAGAGTCTGGATCCTGTGCCCCTTGTGGGGGACAACCAGGGAGAACGGCACAATGAGAAGGGACTTGGTGTTTAGTTCTGCACAACACCTTTCCTTCAGCTGCCATGCTTCCCCGTGATCTGACCAGCAGATGATATGCACCAGCCTTTGGCGCAAGACTCCCAGAGGCCTCTCTTCCGTGTCTGTAGGATTCATTTGTCAAGTTAGCTGAACTGGAGATAGAGTGCGAGATGCAAGATTCAAGGAGTTTGACTTGACCTATAAATGGATGTCATGATTGATGTGGGGAGGTGCTGGGAAAGATGAGGGAACTTGAAGGACCAGGGCAAAGATGGGGTAAGGATGGCCTGCACCACCTAGTTACCACCTGTGAGTTTTCTCACACTCCTCAAATTTCTCCAATTATGTGGAGCTGTTACAAATATTGAAGGACAAAAATGGATGCAATAACAACTCTGTAGAGGACATGCATGCTCAGGACATGAATGTGAAAGTGGCATCTGTAGGTCCTGCAGCCAGAGTACAGGGGAGGCAGGTAGAGGAGCCCCACCTACTCTCCCCATATCTGGCTCCACCCTACTCAATGAGAGGCCCTGTGGTGTGTGCAGGTGAGTACTCCAGGCCACCTGTGTAAGCTCCATTCATTGGCCCTATCTTCAAGATGCCACCCTTTGACTAGCCCTCTGACCTAGGGATGGACAGCAATATACCCCAGGATGAAAATTGTGTAGGCCCTCAAAGTGGACATTATTGGCATCAGATCTGCTATTTTGCTGCAGCCATTATTCTGCCTCCCCCACATCACTTTACAATCCTGATTGTTAGCCCTCGAACTTCCTAGTCCATCATTGGTCCAGATAGTTATTAGCCTGCAAAATTCCACTACTTAAGAATAGCTCCCCCGCCCGCCATTTCTCCCTCTCTCTCTCACTCTCACTTTTTCTCTCGCACTCACTCTTACTCTCACTCTTGCTCACTCTCACTTTTTCTCTCTCTCTCTCTCTCTCTCTCACCCTTCAGGGCAGACACTCTACCTGTCCGCTTAATAACATCTCTTGCGTGAGCTCCTGCATCCGAAGTGGCTTTTCTGGGTGCTTTCAGACATAGGACCATTTAAGGAAGAAATCTGTATAAGCTCTAAGGACCCAGAATTTGGACTTGGAGGAGGAGTGTGAGATGAGGTGGTCATGACCTGTGGCCACCCAAGATGTGAGGAGGGACAAGACAAAAGCCATTTCTGAGAACTTCTAAGTGTGGATTTCAGAGCAAAAGCCCTGGTGGCGTAAGACTAAGGACAGTACTCATTTGATAAATCCTGTGATTCTTAAAGAGTGGTGTAGAAGGAGCACAGCCTCCAAACCACACAGGCAGGGGCTCAGATCCTGACTGAAACACCTTCTTGTCATTGATCTCTATGAGCCTTGAGTTCCCCTACACAAGTCTAAAAAGTGCATACCTGCCTTGTAGGCAGTCAGCGAGAGGGTATACTCAAACCTCTGCCATACAGCAGCCTTCAATAACCAGGGTCACCACTGCATTCATCACAAGGTCACCTGTCAGGGGAGAGCCATCCTAGCAGTGACAGGGCAGAGCAGACCCTCAGGAGAGGAAGGCCTGGTCCAGGGCAGTCGAGGGGAGCTAAGTTTCCCTGGGGCTTACAGACCCTCCTGCCTGGTTTTGGTCGGCCTGACTCTCTTGGTCCCAGCCCTTGAACTACGGCTTGCAGACCTTGGAAATTGTTTTGTGTTATTTTCATTTGGGCAGATTCCTGCCTACTGTTCAGAGAAAATGTCTGCTGCTGCTTTTTCAAATCTCCCAGCCTGTCCACCACCCTCCACTTGGCACAAATCTAGACCACACTGGAGTTTTCTCCTACACAGGCTGCTCACGCCAATAAACAGGGCCTCAAGACCCAGGAGGCACACACTGTGGGGAAATTTACACACTCGTAAAGAGAACACGCCTGCTAATATGTTTACAGGTCGGGGGTCTTTCTCCCGAATGCAGACAAGATATTGCTGCAGTAAAAGGGGAAATTGCCCAGGCCTATCTTCCAGGCACGGAGGAGGAGGGATCCCCAAGACTGGGCTGACACAGATCATAAATCTCCCGCATTTCTGTTTGCCCCAACTTGCATCATTTCAAGCAACATGTGGGATTGTCACATTTTAAGAAAATAAATCAAATGAAATTATAGATTCGCCTTTGTGATCCTGATGTGCAGATTACATGTTATTACATTATGGATCTCACACCCCTCAATGCACTTGCACTATGGTATGATTATTGGATTTTGATGTATTGCCAACATCAAACCCAAATAAATATTTTTCTTCCACTGAGTGATGCTGGGAAGGAAGGCACTTCTTAAACATAGAGCTCTTTAAGTGGTTGAATAAGAAATGAAAGGAAACCAACATGAAGAAGAATAAACATGTTGACTCTGGACTCCCATGACAGGTCTTACATGTTTAGCTTCAGAAGCCCTGAAAAATAGAGAGAGAGGTGGAAAGGAAGTCTGGAGCCCATGCTCACCCCCAGTGTGGTTCCTGCCTCCATTTAACAGATGTTCATTCCACACCTACCCTATGCCAGACCCTGCTCTGGGCATCAGGGGTTGGGCATTTTAAAAAGACAGACAAAAGAGATAATAAGCAAACAAATAAAATGCATAGCATAGCCACAGCTGACAATTGATCTGAGAAAAATAAATTAAGTCACTGGGATAGGGAAGATGTTTGGTACCAATTTTAAATGGGTGGTCAGAAATGCCATTCTGATGAGAGGGGCATTTGACAAGTCTGGTGGGTAGTGAGGCAACAGACCCTGGAGATGTCTGGGGCAATTGCATTTAAGCAGATATAACAGCAACACAGAGCCCATGAGGCAGGTGTGGGCCTGGAAAACAGCAGAAGGATGGGGGAGAGGGAGGGCCAGCAAAGGGCAGTGAATGGGAGCAAGGCCAGAGAGGTGGGGTAGGTGGCTGAAGTGGAAGGGTCTTGCTGGCCACTGTAATAACCTTTGATCACTCTAGGTCTTCTATACAGTAATGGACTATAATGGTTAATCTGAATTGGCAAGTTGATTGGATTAAGAGATGCCGATGATTAAGAGGCCTCTGGGTGTGTCAGTGAGGGTGTGTCTAGGAATGATTGGAATGCGGGATAGTGGACTGAACTGGAGACCCTCCCTATGCATGGGCAGCACCACCCAACTGGACGGTGGCTTGGATGGAATAAAAGTTGGAAGAACAAGGGAGCAGGTACAGATGCAAGCTCTTCTTGAATGGGTTCTTGATTGCTGCTTCAATCATCTGAGGATGTTAGATTCTTGCTTCTCCACTCTTCCAAGGTGGACTCTACCAGTGATTCTCCAGGTACTTTCCAGAAGCCTTGGTCTCTGACTAAGGTAGCACTGTTGATCTTTCTTGTTCTGAGGCTTCTGCCTCTTGGACTGCGCAGCTGCTGGTTCTTCCAGCTCTCTAGCCTGCAGACGCCATTGTGGACTATCCAGCTTCTGGTCCTGTAAGCCAATCTAATAAATCCCCTTTTTATAATCATACTTCCTGTTGATTCTGTTCCTCTAGAGAACCCTGACTAATACATGGACAAAACAAATATTGTCCCTGCCCTTTCAGTTTATATGATGATTGTGACTATAAAGATCCAAGTAGCCCACTGTGCACAGAGGGAGAAGTGGGGACCTTGCTGGGGCATTTCAGAGGAGTGGTAAGTCAGCCAGTGCTTCTTCCCCCCTCTGCACCATTCCCTGCTTAGCTAATTATTTCTGCTCCAACCTTTGGTTATCTGGGGGCAGTGCTTAGAAAGAGGTCTGTAGGGGGCAGCCAGGAAGGCAGAGCGTCCTGTTAGAGATAGGCAAGATGAAGAGGGAAAGAGAGGGACTTATGCTGTGACTGAGAATGTCTCTGTGAGGACCTGTTGCTTGTGTCTCACCCTAGTCTACTGGAAATGCCAGTTGGAAAGGCAAGAAGAGGACCATGAGAGGAAGCAGGGTCAGAGACGAAGGCTAACTCTGTAACATGTGCCCTGGGGTGGAGAGGTGGCCTTTATTGGAGAAACACAGACCTCAAAGCCAGCAAAAGAAGTTCATAGTTCCTTTGAGTCAAATGCTGTGGGTCAGTCAGTGAAGTCATCTCCAGAAAGACTCTATTTACAGAGGAAGCAGAACAGCCCAAGGCAGTAGGTAAACAGACCAGACCCAGGTGACAGGCAGCCTGTGTGATGCCTCCTGTGGAGGCTGAGATCTGACAATGCCACCTGTCAGTATCTGGGGACCTTGCAAAAAGGTAGATTTAAGCTGCTGGGAGAACAGCACCCAGTGCCGTGGGAAGTTGAGTTGAAACCCAAACCACATAAGGAAAGGGAGATTTTGCTCCTGGTTCATTCTTTGCCAGGTAGTTCAAGCTATAGTAGACCACTGTCCCTAAAATCCCTGGGTAATCTGCTTCTCCTCCTGTTGGGGTGAGGACAGATCCTGATCAAAGATTACGAGGTCAACCATAGTAGAAAGAAGACTAGTGAGCCCAAGAGTCATAGGAAAGCACAGCCCACCTGGCCACAGATGGCACTTAGGAATCTCGTGTTAAGTAGGGGAATATGCAGTGGCCTGAGAGGGACCGGTTCTAGCCCAGAACTAGTTTGAGGACCTTGAGAAAATCATTTCACTCTCTGGACAGCAATCTCCTTTGTCTTTAAAATAACACTTTTCAAGCTCCTCTCCTAGAGCCCAAAGGATCCATTAGAAGTGCCTCAAGGCTACGGCGGTGTGAGTCAGGGGGCTCCAGGAGAGGCCATCAGCAGGGACACTGGAGACAAGATTGCTCCTTCTAGAGCAATACTGCTCCATATCTTGAACTTCTGTGAAAGTTTTCTTTGAAGAGAAAGTTATACTGGAAATAGTTAGAAAACTCCTGAGCTAAATATTCCCACTCCAACCTTTGTTTGCATAATCAGTCACACTGCATCAGTGCAGAGCCATGCCTCAGCCACCCTGTCCCTTAGTTGAATGTCCTTAAGAAAGAAATGTCTTGATTTCCCTTCGCTGTTAATTCCATTGCTCCTCCATCTGGTCCACAGTTTAACTTGTGTCTCTTATGCTGTGCAGGAGTTTGCAGGAAAACAGCCATTCCTTTTGTCTGGAACACCTTCCTCTACATCCTCCCTGCCATCTTCACTGGCTAACTTCTACTCATGCCCTAACTCTCAGCATCAACTCCCCTCCCTCCAAGGAAGCCTTCTGGGTGCTCCCTGGTTCTCCATTTACCCTTTCCCAGGGCCTCCTGGTACTGCTCTAGAATCATCTTTCTCCTTGACTCTCCTTTACTAGATCATGATCTTTACTGGGCTAGGCATGGAACACACATTGCTTCGCTGTATTCTCACATCAGTCTTCAAGGATGCTTATTAGTTTCTAGATAAAGAAACTGGATTCAGGAAGCTTTGGTGGACCTACCAGAGGTCACAGGTGATTAACATCATCTACATGTTGACTTTGAAAAGATCTTAAAGAGTAATTATCTCTCCATCCTTCCATTCTACAAGGTGGGAAAATAAGCTAAAAATGGTCCTTGCTTAGGTGAGAGGATGAAGTGAAGGCTGACCCTTTACTCTGATGTATAAATATGGATGGGGTTTTAGTATGAAGCTTCCCTGTTCCCTGGAAAATAAAGGAGCAGAGTAGAGAAACCCCTTAGGATATCAAAATACACATATGGAACACACTAGTAGCCTTGAGAATATTTCCAGAACAATACATCAACAATCACCCATTAGCTCACAATAAAATCAACTGATATAATATATGTACACAAGTTGGGTTAAACCAACCAAATATTTTAAAATATCTTTAATAAAAGAGTCACTGACAGATTGTTAAATAAATGTTCCTGAGGCCCCACTCTGGGTGTGGCACCTTGCTCTACATTGCAGGGTGGGAAAGACACCAAGACTACAGAACCCTCTGTCCTGTTCCCCCAATTCCATGTGAAAGCTGCCAGCTCTTCACCAACATGCCTTCCCCTCCACGACCACTTCATCCTTCAATGTAGGGATCATGTCTCATGTGCCTCTATATCCCCGGGACTGACGGCCAGTTGGTCTGTACAAAGCAGATGAACAAGTCAGGTCTCAACCCCCAAGTTGCTAGTGAAAAGAAACAAAATATGAACCAAGTCTATTATTTAGGGCTGAAAGAGAGGCTAGTTCTCTGGAAGCCCAGGCAAAGGGTAGATTAGATCTGGCAGGGACAGTGTCAAGAGTGGTGACAGGAGAGTAATAGCTACCACTGCCTAACAGAGAGAAGGGTCAAAGCAGGATGAGGCAGGAGCACATAGCACCAGGTGGCCACAGAGGAGAGAGCAGCAGACCAGGGAATGGAGAAGGAGGTGAGGACTGACCCTGACTGCCGGGCAAGGAGACTGGGCTGCCCCTGGGGCCTTTGGCTGTCTCTGGCACATTGCAGGCCCAGCTCAGGGCTCTGCATTGCTGCTCCATCTGCTCAAGTGCTCTTCCCTCAGGCATCTTCACATTTTGCTGCTTCACTTTCTGCTAGGCTTTTGTCAAATGTCACTTTCTCCAAAGGCCACTTCTGACCACCAATTTAAAGTTAAGCAAGGAGAGAGCCTGGCATGTGGCTTTAGGAGGGGCACTCTGACAAACAGCAGGAAGGGTGGGCACAACACGAGGAGACCTGGTGGGGACATTGATTGGGGAGCCACTGCAGTAGAGTACAAGAGAAGAAATGGAGAAGAGAATGGACGAGAGTAGGCCAGGAAGCATGGAGAGGCCGGAGGAGCGGAACTGAGCAAATCAACAGGGCTCTCGGCAGTCACCTAAGTGGGCAGATAGGGAAAAAAGGAACTGAGGACAGAAAAATGATGCTGTAAGGTTTAGTTCTGCCCACTAATTGGGAAATAGTGTCCGTAGACACAAAATGCAAATCTAAACAGACTAAGGTAGAAATAGGACAAATTTGGTTTGGGGTATATTGAGGGGCTAATAAGTCATCTTGACTTTATCACTTTGTAGCTGTGTGAGCTCTATTTCTCCATGCCTCAGTTTTTTAATCTGATAAGTGGGGATATTGTGGGACCTACATCAGAGGATGGGGGAATTATACACAATCACACACACACACAGAACCCACAGATTCATGCCTGACCCACCCATGATAGCAGCCAGTTGGTATACTATTCACATTTTTATTACCTAGGTGGAACTGTAGAAAGATAGAACCAAAAAGCTGCTGCTCAGGACCAGAGCATTTCTTTGTAGAAACTCTACCTGTGCTTTAAAAAGAGGATCCCCCCTCATTTTCCTTGCAACCTTTCAGAAATCTATTTAGTGTGTCGAGTGAGGTGCCCTATAGTTCAAATGGAACCTCTTCAGCTCTGCAATGAAGACATCCTTCCAGACTAATCTCCTCTTGAAAAATGAGCCAGGGCCTGGAGGGCTCCAGAGAAAGTGTCCTTCTCAGAGCCGGTGGCTGAGGGAGAGGTGGCTCAGAGAGCTGATGGGCTATGGAGGAGAAGATAAAACAAAAACAAAAACAAACAAACAAACAAACAAAACCCCCCCACTTTTTTGGCAATTAGGAAGAACTGTCTATGCCTGTGGGGAGCAGAAAAAGGGAGTCATCCCAAGAGATAGCTCAGTACTCCTGGCCACAGCTCACTCTGCACTGCCCCAGACATCTCCATCAACACACAAGAGTGGAGTCACTCCAGTGATGCAAGGGATTCCTTTATGATCTCATTCATTGGCAAAGTGCCTGTTTCTTGTTGTAATTTGCTGATAAAAATGCAATAAAAATGTGCTCACCAATATGTGCTCACCTGGAGGAGGTGGTTTATCCCTAAAGAAACAGAGGCTGGAAGGGAACAGATAGCGGAGACTGCAGCAGGGGTGTTTCTGGGTTTCAGAGGTCCTACAGAAGCCCCAGGCATGGGAAGAAATAGCTCTGCCTGGGCGAAAAGTAAACTCAGAAGCCCAGAACCCGAGAGGAGCATGAGGTTCCCATGCCCCATGAGGTTGGTTCAAGACACCCATGGGTTAATGCTGGCAGAATGAGAGCCCAGCTCCAGCAGCAGAGTGTGGGGGACTGTGTCCCCCACCCAGGGAGCCATACAGGAAATTGCCTAATAAACCAGCTCCAGAATCCATCTCTAGTTGCATATTTTATTGACTTGAAACTTCTTTTTAATCAGTGGACTCTCAAAGCCAGATAGACTATAAAATAAATAAATATAAGGATCCAAGACGAAATGAGGAACAAATTACTCCTGCACTCCCCCACCCCACCCCGCCCCTCCCATTATCTCTAGCAACTCCCAACATGCCCAATCAGACTCAGTTTTTTTACTACCAGCTCTCCCGCCCCAAATGTGTGAGGTCTGATCGACCAGGAAGGATTCTAAATGTGAGATTTATAAGAGGGTGACAGTTTACACTGGAAAAGTTTCCATCTGAGATGGGTATGATTTATAAGATTGTTTTTCAAAAAACAAACACGGAGACCCTTGTAAATAGCAGATTTATACAGTAACTCTCTGATGCAGCATCCTACCTATGAATGAATGAACAACATTAAGTTCCCATTTAGGAAACAAGAGCCTAAACCCACTGATTTGAGGTCCCTGATTTATCAAATTCAGCCTACTCCATAAATCAGAACCCAGCTCCAAGACCCAGTGGCAGTGTGACTGTCCATGCTGCTCTGAGGCTCCTCTGTGTGGTATCTACTGCCTTCATCTTTATTTATTTCCAAAAGAAAAAATGTTGCAACTGATTGAACTGACTGATTGATATGTCAGTGTTGAGATTTATGAGGCTGGGCCCGGCTTCCCAGGCTGCCTCTTTATCCTGTCTCCATTCTGATGCAAGGCTGGCCCCTCACCAAAGATTTGCATATGCCATGTTCAATGCTGTTCACCCTCTAAGCTGCTCTATCCTTGGTCAAATCCTATCCTCCCCTGGATCTGTACCCAGAGGAGAGGCCCAGACTATCCCTCCAAAGATTTTACCCCATGCTATAAATGACGGCTGTGAGAGGCTTAGCGACAAGAGAATCAGATCTGTAAAGGAGCTTAGGGAACTCCTGATTTTACCAAGGAGAACTGCAGCCTAGAAAAGCGGAGAGGCTTGCTCAAAGTCACACAGGTTGTCAGGGACAGAGTGGAAACAGGAAATTGCCCTTATCAGTTTTGCATTTAGTGCTGTTTCTACCATAACATGCTTCATGGTAAAGCGTTTGTTTCAGGGCCGGGTGTCATGGATGTCTCTCCAAATGAAGGCAAGAGGGAGAGGCAGGAGCAGTGTCCTGAGCAGCTCCACAGTGATGCTTCCTTCTGCCCTCCACCCTGGCCCTGGTGAGGATGGGCCAAGGTCTTCATGCTCAGGAACTCCATGACAAGGCCCTCTTCTGGTCCACGCTATTTTAAGAGGTCCTCTGCTACCCACCATTCTCTTCTTGTTTCAGTCCTGAGTCCTCAGCTGGCACCACCCCTCAGGAAGTATTGCTCAGCCCCCTTTTCCTTCCTTATTTGCCCCTTTTCTAATCTCCTGCAGCATCCGTCTATACCCCTCACTCGGCCACTTAATCACCAACTATCACATAGAGTATCTGTCCTGAGATTAAGTACTGATTAAGTACTGACTCATACGCTGTCTTGTGGTATCTTCTGTATTGTTCCTGGGGCAGATATTGCTCATCAAATAGTCTTGTGACAGTGGGAACTCTCAGCCTCTCTTGGGCAAGGGCTGTGTCACCAGTTCTGACCAATATGTCAGCCAAAACAGTTAGGAGCTGGCACATCTCCATCTCTACCTGCACCAAGGTGTCTTGGAGACCATGCAATCCAGAGGGTGTAGCTGCAGAATGGAATAGGGTCACCTGATCTGCATCAAACTTTGTATAAGTAGTAAATAATATCTTTTGTACCATGACCTTGAGATTTACAATTGGAGGGGTTTATTTGCTGTTGTAGAATGTGCCCTCACTTATGCAGATGAATAAAATTAGTTACTGCTGCTAATCTCAGGGGTGCCCCTAATTGGTAAACAGTCATCTCCCCGCATCTAGCCCTCAGTTTCCTCATTTTCAAAGTGCAGCCATTAGATTATATGATAAAACTAATAGCAACCATGTATTTTACACATCCTGTATTCCAGGCAATGGGCTAAGTGCTTTATAAACACTAATACACATTGAGTCAGACAACTACTCTGTGAGGTAGATTTCATTACCTCCTAAGAATGGGGGTAGGGTAGTGGGGGGTGCATGTAAAGCAATTCTTCCCAGGTCACGTAGCAACTAAGCGGTGGTCTGGAGTTTGAATACAGACAATCTGACCCAGAGTCTCATATTATAACCACTGTGTTTTGTAATCACTCAAAATCCTTCAAGCACAGCTCTTCCAGGGCATTCATATTGATCTAACTCTCCGCTTGTGTGCATATCTTCCAAATCAAATTGTAAGTTATTTGAGAATAGAAGTGATGGGCTGCTGCTACCCATAAACACCCCCTTCTCTCTGGCTCTGGAGCCTAGAACAGGGCGAACATTGAGTAGATGTTCCATAAATCCTCCTTGAATTGAATCGCAACCCTGAAGTCAACTCAGATAAACATATCTCCTGTTTGGCAAATCTGACTCCAAGAGTGAGATTGCATTAGAACTTAGATGATGAAATCCCAGAGTCATTCAGCTTGATTTGACATGTGTCCTTCATTCCTTCAGCATATGGTCAATATACAACTGCAATCTACAAAGCCCTGCATGGTGGGACAGTGCAGGTCACAATCTCTGCTCTCTGGGAAATCAGTCCTATCTATTAGTGTGCTTTATTTAAAGGCACTGATGGAATACCTAAAGTTCCTAAAGGGAAATGTACAAAGGATAATTATTACCTAAGTTCTGTGAAAGAGGATTGCTACACACAGCCAGTTTCATGCTAATAAATGTTGAACCACTGGCTTTCTGGAGAGGGAGGTGGGGGGAACCCTGATTTATAGTGTTTGCTTATTTCTGTGGTATAAATATTCATACCATGGCTGATTGGAAGCTCCCAATGTGGTATCTCTAAATCCAGAGTTGGAAGAGAGATTGCAATGGGCTCTGGAGAAGCCCACATGACAGGCTCCAGCATCCTGTTGCATAAAATATGTGCCAGATTCTTCCTTCCCTCCAACTCCCTAGAAATACTAATCAGAAAACCATTGGGAGCTGGAGGAATATTAAGGAGCTCTAAGGGAGAAGTATCTCAAGGTTTAGGAAGAATAGTACTAGGGGTATAGTCCCATGCATGAAGGTTTTTGAAGACCAGGAAAGAAAACAGATTCTCATCTCTCCAGGCTGGTTTATGTCCACACCTGCCTGCAGGCAAATGGATGGACTAGGTGACCGCTAAATGTCATACTCAGTCTAGATTCTGTGATGCAGGTGGAATTTGCTCCCAGCTTTCTTTTGCTCTAGGGACATGTCAGGCTTTTCATGAGCCAGAGTCAACAGGACCAGCATACCCAGTAGCATGCTATCAGCAAACATCCTCTGTAAAATTGCTGACCTAGTATTGAACAGGTTAATTGTGGCCAGTGCAATGCTCAGGTGCCAGTGGTATTTCTAAGACTCTTGAGTCCACAGCCCTAGAGAAGGTAGACATACAAATGATAGCTCCTAACTTCTGGGGATGGTACATAGGCTTATATATACTGGGCCAAGGGTGTTCAGGCCTGAGAAGCATCCCCGCCCACTCCCACCAGGTCCTGGCTCACCCTACCCTGTCCAGCAGGCCCAGCCCAGCCAATCCCACCAGCACTGTAGCTCCCCTGTCTGGCACACTATCCTTCTGCATATTCATCTTCTCAAGGCTCACAAGCATGGTCCAGAGCCTCTCCAGGGAGTTGGCAGATAATGTCACAGGCTCCTGGAACCTCACAAGAGGGCAGGGATCAGCCTGCCAAGGAGCAGGGAGAGTGTGGATGGAAGCCATCATTTCCCATCATACAGAAAGCTTTGGAGAGAAGACAGACATACTGTCTCTGAGACTAGCTCCCACTCTGAGAAACCGCCTTCGCAACGAGGAGAGGCAGCTGCCAGGAGGGGCTCTGGTGAGGCTTCCACCCAGTCAACTAATCACATTTCCAGTGACAATCCTGGAGGACTCAGGGGTTATTCCTATTTCTAAGGGGTACAATGCCTGCATTCAAGGCTAATCATTTTGAGTTAACTGAGAAGCAAAGACCTGGGCTCATTTTCCTCTGGTTGAAACTCAAGCACAGGGTAAAGAACAGATCCCTGCAAAATGTCCTGGCAAGCATTCTCATTGCAGGGGGCAGATGGAGAATTAGGCTCTCAACTTCACCAGCAAGTTGCTTGTGAAGGCAGAATTAGGCATCAGGCACCTGATCCTTGGTTTACTGCTTACACAGGCCCCGGGAAATAATACAAATGATGATCCATTGGAAGCACAACTTTTCACAGAAGAGCTTGTGGACTAATTCAGTAGCAGAAGAAAGCCAAACTCAGCATTCATCTGGCATTCACTCCCATTCTCTCCCCTACCCAATCAAAGTTTAGCACACCAGAGTTGACTTTGCTTTTATAAGTGCCACTCATGCTCCCGACCCTGTCCCCGCTGAAATCTCAGCTTCCCCTGGACCCTCAGTTCTCCCATTTACTTATCCAGCCACTATTTGTCTACATGCATGCTTCCATCCATCACTCATTCATAAATCCAGTAATTTATTTGTGTACCAGACCCTGTGCTGGGAACTGGAGATGATTCAGATCCAATAGTGGTTAAAAGCAGAAGCTTTGGAGGCAGACTAACTAAAAGGCAAGTATACATGCTGCCCTTAGCTGTGTGGCCTTAAACCCATTACTTACCTCCCTAAGACCCAATTTCCCTGTCTGTAAAATGGGAAATCCCTATTTGAGATTGTGTTGAATAGTCAATGCAAACATATACATATCAAAATACAGTGCATGGATGATGACAGATACTTAATAGAGTATTCTTAAGAGCTATGCAAGAGAACAAGGCAAGTAAATTGCAAACCCTGACCTCAGGGAGCTTATAGTCAGACCCAGGGTCTGCTCATCTGGTGGATGGGAGCCTTCCCACTTCCCACCAAGGAAGACAGATAACTAGTGTATTTACCTTCCAGTCCACTCTTCTCTTCCTCATCTGCTCTGTTCCCTTCACTGTCATTGGCTGTCCTGGCTTCATAAGTGCAAAATTAGCCAAATAAACTATAGTTCCCAGAACTCCCGCCCTGTAAGTTTCTAACTAGGGAGCACCACAAGAGATATTTTTCTGCAAGAATCAGAGGGCAGAGGGAAGCAGCAGTCACCTGTTCTTGGCACTCAGTGGTTTGGGGCAGGAGTTGGTTTTGCTCACACATGTTGGTACTCTTCTGCCATCACCTCTCTTTGGTGCCAGGTACCTCCTGGCTATGTAACTGCTCCACATTACCTGGGATCTTCCCTCACCTCTACTGATTCCTGTCAGGCCTTCCTTCAGCTCCATAATGAGGATACCATCTTCCCCAGCCAACTAGGATGCCTAGTTTGTCAAGGTTGCAGGCAGTGAGATCTGGTGCAGATTTACTCTGCTCTCATAGGTCCCAGTTCTTATGGGGGTTCAGCTCATCCTTGGTCTCCCAGGATAGGAAAAATAGATCTTTCTTCTCTTCTTGACTGCCTGCCCTATAGACTGCAGACTCTAGTACCAGATAATAGACAACAGCCTCTCAAAGACCATTTAAGCAGTCTCTACAATTGTGTAGTCTTATTCCTGTAGCAAGGCATTTAGGTAGACAGATAGATAAAGTGCAGATATAAATGTATATGTGTGTGTGTGTGTGTATATATATATATATATATATATATATATATATATATATATATATAGGCATCCCTCAATATCCATGAGGAATCGGTTCCAGGATCCCCCTTAGATATAAAAATCCATGGAGGTTCAAGTCTCTATATAAAATGGCATAGTATTTGCAAATAGCCAACACACATCCAGCACTACATTTTAAATCACCATGTAAATATTATGTAAATAATTGTTACACTGTATTTTTTAGGAATAATGACAAGAAAAGTCTGTACATGCTCAGTACTGTGAAGGTTTGGATCTAAAATATGCCCCAAAAGCTCATGTGCAGCAACACTCAGAGGTGGGGCTTTAGGGAGGTGATTAGATCATAAGGGTTCTGACCTCAACAACGGATCAATCCATTGATAGCCAATAGATTAGGAGGAGGTGGAAACTTTAGGTGTTTGGGGCATGGTTGGAGGAAGTAAGACACTGGTGGCATGCCCTGGAAGAGTATGTCTTGTCCCCTCTTGTCCCCAGCATCCCTTCTTCTGCTTTCTGACTGCCTTGAGCTGAGCAGCTTTCCTCTGCCATACCCTTCCACCATGATGTTTCGTCCATCATGGTCCAAAACAATGGAGCCAGCCAAACATGGAGAGAAACCTCTGAAACTATGAGCCAAAATAATTTTTTCCTCCTCTAAGTAGTTTTTCTCAGGTATTTGTCACAGCAACAAAAAGCTGACTAACACAAGTACAGACAGAATTTAAAAAAATATTTTCTATCCATGGTTAGATGTGGAATCCATGGATAAGGACTGAGTACATGTGTATGTGCCTGTATGTATCATATATGCCTAAAATACACATAAAAATATCCACATGTATGTGCGCATTTATATCCACACGTATCTCCATCTCCCCGCCTACCTACCTTCCTAAGTGATTTGTTACAGGAATTGGAACACACACACACACACACACACACACTCACACACATACTCATGCTTCCTTCAACTTCGTCTCCTTCCTTCCTAATACAACTCTCAGCGGAGCTGCTTCTTCTCTAATCCACCGTTCAAACCGCAGTTCAGATCTTCTTCTTGTGTCAATAGCTGGCTATCGTAGTCTGTTTTGTGCTGCTAGAACGCCTGAGATGGAGTAATTTATGAAGAGCAGAAATTAATTTCCTCACAGTTCCAGAGACTAGAAAGTCCAAGAACAAGTTACCAGCGTCTGACAAGGGCCCTCTTGCTGCATCAGAACATGGCAGAAGGCATCACGTGGCCCAGAAACTGAGAGCAAAGGAGGCCCAACTCATCCTTGCATAAGGAGCCCACTCCCACAATAATGGCATGAATCCATTTGCCAGGCCCCACCTCCTCACCCTGCTGACTTTGAACTCCTAACACATGAACCCTGGGGGACACATTCAAACCATAGCACCAACCGTTCTCATTTCCCGGGTCTCCCCATTCTTGTCCTCTGTATACCCTGCTGCCAATTAGTCCTCCTGCGAGGTAGCTCCTATTGTTCCCCCGCTCAAAAGCTTTTAATTATCTGTCCATGTCTTACTGAGTTATTTAAAAACTCCTTGCGTTAGCATTCAAGGCCTTCCTCAGCTTGGCCCCTGGCTACCCTCTAGGCTTATTTGCCATGGCTGCCCTGCACACACCAATACTCTCACCCAGCTGGACTGTCGGCTGCACCTTGGAATGAATTGTGTTCCCACCTCCCAGTCTCTGCTCACCCCCTTACCCCCGCCACTTTCATGTTTCCTTTCTCTCTCTGTAAAAATCTGACCCATTTTTCAAAGTTCACTTCAATTGCCACCTCCTCAAAGAAGTCTTTTCAGAAACTTCCCCAGTTGGTCCCCATAACATCTGTCCTTCTCTGAGTGGTCTCACCTCAACCTCTCTGATTATCTGTGTCCTTGCCGTGTCTCCCATCACCCTGTGCTTGTTCAGAAACTCCTTGACAGGCAGAACCATTCTGCCTCCCCACAATGCCCTGCACAGTCGTTTGCACATAAATACCTGATAATTCAACCAAGCTGCTTCCCCACCAACCCTATTCCCACTCAATCTCACTTCATGTGTCAAGGTTGTTGATTTTATTACCAAGAAATCATCTGCATATTCCTGCCTGCTTTGCTCACCATGCTTGATATCTCAGATTTAAAGGTAAGTTAGACTTTAGACTGGCTTTTAAATATCCCCAGCTGATTCTACTACTGCCGCTGATGCCTGTAACATTTATTTATAACTTTGCAAAATTGGCCAGTGGTTAAGATATATAAACCCGAAGGGGGCTCGTGCATTTCCAATACATTAAGGTATATTTAAAACATGCTGTGTCTTATCAGAGGCTTTAAAATACACATTACCGCAGGAGCCAGGCGGATGGGAGCAGGGTAATTGACTAATGAGAATTCTGAACAGTGACTGGAAATATGGCAGAACTGCCCTTTGAGAACTGTGCTCGCACCTATTAATGAACTTTATCCACGGCTCTAAAACACAGCCCTGTGTTTCAAACACAAGCCCAGGAGGCCCTGCAGCACGGATGCTGTTGCGTTAATTCACACCTAGTTATGGTGACTGGCACCAGCCTTCAACACTGGTCAGAAGAAAGACGCTGCAAAGCTCTGCAATAATTACCAGGCTGGATTTATTTTATACCAGGTGCCAGGTGTTAATATGGAAAGACATGTTTTTCTAACTCAAAGCATGTGCATGGACAAGGGGAGGAGAGGGATGTCTGCGTTTGTTTGCATGTTTGCCATCATGTGTGAGCTTGTGGCTACATACATACATGACCATACCCTGCTATTTAAGAAGGACCATGACCATGACAGAGAAAGGGGAAGGATATGGGAAATCCAGTGATCTTCAGGTCTGGGACAGGAATCTGGATTCCAGATTGGATTTTCCATGGTTCATGGTCCTGCAATGAATATTCAGATTAAGAGTAGACCCAGGCTAACCTGGTGAAAACTGTGAAGTTGGGGAACAGTTGAATAGCCATTCTCTTCCCAGTGGGAGGAAGCAGGATGCTTCCTGCTCTGCATGGTGTTTAGCCAGTGTAGGAACATCAAGCTAGATGGCCAGGCTATAACTGCCTTATCTGGGGCTGCTTGTTCAGCTTCAATAGCTTCTTTAAATACTTCCTGCCATCTCAATGGGTGGGCCAACAGCCACGTTTATGTATCTGCCCAGCACTTTGATCACAGATAATTGGATTGGGATGGACACCTGGGCCAATTTGCTCAGGTGATTTCCACTGTGGCATCTCCCACCTCTCAGCTGATAATCCCCAAATCCTATCTCCAGGCCATCTCACCCACTACAGGTCAGGCTTGGATCCAATTGTCCACTGGACAGACAAAGCTATCCCAACAAACCACAGATCCTTCATTCAACAAGTCCAAACATAACTTCTCCTTTACCTTCCAAAGCTGGGCACCCTACTTATGCCGATGTGGCCTCCAGGAATCCATACCTTGGAATCCATTCCTTCTTTCTTCAACTCCTAGTTCAGGTCTTGGCCCGCACTCCTGCCACAATCTCCCAGATGATCTCCCCACCTCCAGCTTTGTCTCACACATGGATTGAGCACAACTAAATCTAAAATATAAGGTGACTCTTTCTGAGATTTTGTATCCCACACATTAAAACCCATTTCCCTCTACAATGTACCCCTGGCATTGGCAAGCCCCCAGTTCAGACTTCAGCCTGCTTCTCTACCTTCATCTCCCACTCACCCCAGCTTGTGTTTTCTACCCAGCAACACTGGACTAGCAACTATTCTCAGCAGATAGCACTTATTTCCTGCTATCCCACTCCCCTTTTCTATTTGGCCAATTCTATCTCAGCCTTTAAAACTCTACTCAGTTATCATCTCCCAGGAAACTTGTCTGATTCTCCACTCCAAGAGGTTGAAAGAGACCCCTTTTCTGCAGATGACCATCTGTCTATCACTCAAGTTAAGAACCTTGTAATATAATTATTTTTAAGGCTTGTTTGTGCCAATAAACTGCCAGTATCTTGGGAATGAGAAGCTGAATGCATTTCTTACCTCTTTGTATTGTCAACTATTGATAAAAATATTTTTGAGTGAGTATGTGAATTAGTGAATGAACAACACACATGCATTCTTTGTGTCATAGGTATAAAAAGAGAGGAATGAAAATGTCAAGGTCCCTGCGCTCCCTAAAACTTGAATCGATATTGTCAAAAGAACAAGAAGAGAACAATGTTTTGCAATTGGTTTTCTGTAGTGATGGTGAGACCCAAAGCAGTTGATCGCACAATCCACCAGGATGCTGTTTCATGCGTGGCACTGGCCAAGTCCAACAGTTTCCTCTCTATGCTAAGATGCAGGGAGCCATATGGGGAGGTAGCAATAGGAGAGGGCTGGGGACAAGGTGACATGGATTCAACTACGAATCCTTCTACATGCCCTTTGGAAAGTTATCACTGGAAAGACTTTGAGTTTCAGTGTTTTGATTGTAAAGTGAAGCGAAGCACCCAGGGCTGTTTTGAGGATTGAGTTGTTGGGGGCAAAGTTCTTAGAACAGCGCTTGTTCCCCACAAATATTTAACAAACCACAGGTGTTATGAACAGTGGACGCCGGTACTAAAAACCACAGGTCTTCCTCCAATCAGCTGCCCTTCAATCAGGACTTCTTACCCTCTGCGTGATGGATATTTGAGGCTAGATAATTCTTTGTCAGGAGGGCTGTGGTGTGCATTGTGGAGTGTTCAGCAGCACCCCTGGCCTCCACAGACTAGACTCCAGTAGCCCCCACTCCTTTTTCCAGCTACAACAATAAAGTTGCCTCTAGATGTGGCCAAATCTCCACTGAGGAGCAAGGTGGCATCCAGTTGAGAGCCTTTCCTTATTAGAGGGAGGTAACCTCATGCTGCTTTGGCTTTTTTGTCAGTAAAATGGGGAGAATGAAACACTTTTCAGACTGACATTTGAAAATGTTATTTGAATCAGGTGTGAGAATGGATGTGCTATTGTTTTGAAACTGTCAAAGTGCTGTTCAAATTTCAGGTAACTGTTGTGACAGATTCCATCAATTTGAATACATAGCAGAAAAGCCTGTGTTCACCCTGGAGCTACCTCCCTTCCCCAGTTGTCCCAGAATTTCTGAGACTCTCAGGTCTCTCAGGTGATGGGGCCAGTCTTGCCCCCAAAGGCCAGTGGAGCACTGGAGTGTAAGAACACTCCGCCAGAATCCTTGTAGTTGTTGCAGCCATGGGGTCATAGCTGAAGACAGTCTTGCACAGTCCCATGAACCTAAGACCAGAGAGATACCTGCAAAGTAGTCTTCTAGAATTCTCCCCAAAACTCTGGGAAATTCGAAGGCCTGAGCATCTCTTGTTGCTCCTGCAGGCAGCTCTCCACATCCAACACTGCTGTTGCTACTGCTAAAGTTTGCGTTGGCAATAAAAATGCCTCGTTGTTATTTTAACCTCAACTTAAGATCACATTACAGGGCCTCAGGAAACCAAAGTTTCAAAATGTGTACCAAGGATCTGCAAAGTTCCAAGCTCAAGTCACAAAGGCATTAGTGATCTTTATCCAGCCAGAAGTTCCTGAACCTGGTATACAGTGAGAAGGCACCAAATGTTTGGCACAATGTCTGCAACAAAACTGGCCCTTCATTTCCACTTTTCATGAAGTTTGTACTACAAGAGGATATTATAGGACAGAGATGCTTAGAGAAGCACCCCTGAGTGGTGAACGTCACATCATGAACTACCTTCAGAAGAACTCCAGTCCTAATAGTGATCCCTTTTTATTCTTAGATGCCAAGTCCTCATTCCTGATACCTCTATTCCTGGGCATGGGTGATGACTGGCCTGCTGCAGGAGCCCAGGAGACTGGATCACTGGCTTACACTGCTTTTCCCTGTTATGTTTCCATCTTCTGCTCCCAGGGTTTTTTCCTTCTGGTAGACTCCACATGGGACCATTCCATAGATTTTGAGACTGTCCCCAACTTTGAATCTTCATGAGCTTGTCATCTCCTTGTCTTCTTGTTCAGAAGACCCTGGGACTTATCCCTCTCTAGAGATCTGCATACAGAGTCTAAGAAAGATTCAGCTTTTATCAAGTCATGAACACACACACACACACACACACACATACACACACACGCTGTACAGTCCCAGAACTATTTTTTGCATTATATTTGCAAAACAAGGAGGAATCATGCAAATAATTCTATCCCTTGTAAAAATATTCTCCCAGTAACTTTATTGATTGACAGACTTGGAAGTGGCTCACATAATCTTAAACTCCTCCCTCACCCCACATCGCTCCTGTAAGGTAGTTTTACAGTTAGGTTGGTGATGTCATTCTTTATATCCAGCAATGACATCATCAGGTCTGGAGAAAGGGTCTTCAGCCAGGTAAATTATTTCTTTTGGCCTCAGTTTCCCTGCCTTTAAAGTAAGGAGAACAGCCCCAGGGCTGCTGTTATCATGGAGAACAGAAGGAAGATGGCTCTATTAGATAGACCTAGGAAAACGCCTACTCTCAAGCAAGACCAGCTGGGCTATAAAAGCATTTTGGGGGTCTCTGGATGAAGATGCAAAGACAGAAAAATGCAAGCCAGGGAATCAGTAGCAAAACTCTAGGTAGCTCAGCTTTTTAATTAGATAAACCTGCAGCCAGCACAGAAACACTTCCACCCCACAGGCCAGAGGCCTGCAATGCAGGCTCAAAGTTTTCACTTGGTAGTAACAGGGGTACAGTAAGGCCTTCCTGCTCGTGCAGCATCAGCCATTAGAAAACAAAAAAGGTACAGTAAGTGCCACGGAGCTCCTCCATTAATTGCTAAGTAAGGGGAAAAAAAGAGAAGAATAAAGTGCTTTTACCTGCTCGGCTGGATAATTAAAAGCTGCCTGAAGCACTGCTAACCGTTTTCATTATGGCAGTGTTCATTATAAAGCCAGAAAGAATTAACTACACTGCATTATCAGATATCGAAAAATATTAATAGCAAAAGTGAGAAAGGGAAAGGAGGAATTTTGGGCGAGTTAATTAAACCACACGTCCTCAATGACTTATTAAGTGACTGGTCGAGCTTCCTGGAGCTGGGTGAGTCCCAGAGAGGAAGGCACTGGGCTCCTGCTCCTCAGGAAATGAGTTTCCAGCCCACGTACCTATGTTTTTTCTTCCCTATATTGCAAATTTTTCTTTTTCTTTCTTTCCAAATGTGGCCAAGTGAGTAAAGTCTGGAAGGGGACCATCTAGGAGCCAATATAAACGGGCGCTCCCTGAGAGCTCTTAAAGGTCACTACTGAGGGATTGCTTTGGAAGCAGGAAGCAAGTACTCTATTGTTCAGCAAAACCCTTTCAGAGCTTCTATACCTGAACAAGTGGGAACATCTTATAATAAGGTCCCTTTGCTACTTCTGTAGCCAAAGCCCATGAATGGGTTCACAATGTGCCCACCTCCTCTATCAGATTCCCTTCCACAAGAGTGGAGCCCCAGTCTGGCACAAGGCATGAAGCTGGGATGTGCCTCTGGGGCCCTGAGAGCTGTTTGGAGTAAGTACACCATTGACTCTCCAGCTACCAGAACCTCAGCAGCCGGGACAGCAGAGAGCATGGTCAGGGGCCCACTGCGAGGCAGGAAAGCCTTCCAGGCAAGGATGCTGTACTAAAAAATATTTGGTTAACTGAGAAGTCATCCTCTGTAGTACTTTCAAGTGCCTCATACAAAGAGGCCACACGCACAACTCTGCCTTCCAGAATGCTCTTTGTATGAGTTCAGCTGTCTCCACAGGAGGAGGGATAAAGATTGAAAGGTGCAGAGAAGTAACCTCGTCCATGGTTGGAGGCAACAGGGAGGGAATATAAGCATTTTCATTTAGCAAAAAGCAAAATTGATGATGAAGAAAATGTACTATTGATTTCTTTTTTCTTCCTGCTGGCACTGAAACTTTAAATGAAGTCATAGAGCAATTGAGACTCCAACTTTGATTGGTTATGTTTCAGCCTAATCTCATTTTAAGAGTCTAGTTTGCATGATTGGTGGTGACATGCGGAGGTTTCTCTTTAGGCAGAGTAAAATGATCAAATTTCCAACATGCCATCATGACAACCAGACATTGTTCTGGAGGCTCCCATTCTGCACTTGTCACTGGGTTTCTTCCCAGGGCCACACGGTGGTCCAATAATAGCTACGCTCAGGAACTCAACTAGCGGTGCTACTTGCCCAAGGAGGAGCTTCCAGGAAATGGGTGTGAGTGACACTTTATCAAGCTGCAGCCGACAGGAAGTTAGTGGGGAGGGAACAGGAAAGCTTGGCCTGTATATGGAAGAATATGGAAATAGTCTCAGAGCCAGGGAGGGGAGGGTGAGCAGGATAAAGTAATTAAAATGGGCCAGTAGTCATGTCTTTTCCTGACCATTGTAACAAGCTGTTTGCACACATAGCTTCTTACATTTTGCCAGCCCACTATGTCCATGCTGCAGTCAGTGGGGACTCAATAGTCACAGCAACAGGGCCATTTCCTTGTTAACTGAATTATGTGTGTAAAACAAAACATTTAGAATAGTGCCTGGCATTTAGTAGGCACTCAATACATGCTATTGATTCCCCAGCATCTTGCATCTTTATCTGGAACTTTTCATGAGCTCTCAATACCTTGAGATGCTCTGAAAGGAGACATCTAGAGATAACATAGGGGAGGACATGAATATCGAATGTCGAATAATTCTTTAGAGGTAGATTGACACATCGAATGGCAAAAGCATTTTTTTCTCATTTGGCAAAATTTTTAACTTTCTGTCTTTTAATCCTCCCTTCTGGAGGGGGGAGAAAGGTGAGAATCGTGTTTTACTTTCCAGGCTTAAGACCATAGTGGGACACTGGTCATCTCTATGAGTCAAACCTCTCTGGAGGGACTCTGACAATCCTCTCCTCCTGAGAAATGAACACAAAGAGTAGGTTCCTTTGCCCACAGTTCAAGAGGAATGCCCCAAATTAGTACCATAAAAGGAAATCCTTTGCTGCTTGATAAATGGGAGCTGGAAAAGAAGTGGAAAAGGGGTTGCCTAGGGGCCAGGCAAACTTCCAGACATCTCATGCATGTTCTTACCTCCTTATCTGGGCTAAATTCCACCAAACATTTATCCCTCCTCTTTTGAGTGGCATCTTCCAGGTCCCAGTGCAAGGTACCAAGAAGACTTCTTTGAGTAGGCCCAGTCCTTATTAGGTTTTTCTCCTCTAATGTCCATAATGTCATCTGAACTTCCCATATTTAGCACCCTGGATTTTCCAGTCTATCAGTTTCTTCTTGCTAGAGAACTTGGCAGCATCATGATGCAAATCTCTTCTCTGTTCTGTTGGGCTCTACAATGATGGTGAAAAGCGCCCCTCTGATTAGGTCCTCTGAGCTTCCGTTGCCTTTTGTTCATGTCCGTATTACAGCAAGTAATTTATAGTGTTTCGGTGAGTTGCTCGTGTTGTTGCCTATGTTAGTCACCTTTCTGTCACTATAACTAATTACCTGATAATTAACTTGTAAAAAGAAAGGGTTTATTTTGGCTTCTAGTTTTGGAGGTTCCAGTTCATGATTGATTGGCCCTGTCACTTTATGCCTGTGGCAGGAGCACACAGCAGAGCAAAATCCACTCACCTCACAGCCAGGAAGAAAAAGAGGAAGAGGAAGAAGTCAGAATCCCACTGTATCTTTCAAGGGCACATTCTCAATAACCAAAAGATCTTCCACTAAGGCCCCACCTCCCAAAAATACCACCTTGGGGACCAGGCCGTTAATACACAGGTCTTTGGGGGTCATTCAGGATCCCAATTATTATAGTATTGTCCATTCTATCTGTGAGCACTGGTGAAAACATGTAATTTATTTATCTTTATACGTTTATCACGGCTGGAACAAGAGCATTCAATACATGTTAGTTGGGTCAAGTTGAATTGAAGTGAATTGCACTTGTTATCTACCTATCCCAGGATCTGACTTGGTGCTAGGCAAGGTCAGGGCACTCACCAAATATTTGAAGCTGAGTCTCAGTAACTCCCCCAGCCCTGGCCATCTGGCAGTCTCCAGAATTATGCTAATATTTTATGACTGAGAAGTAAAAGAATACATAGTTTTCTGAACTTTAATAAGTTTTCTCCCCCAAAATCTTTCTGCATGCTAAACATACAAGCCTAAGAAGCTAATTCTCATCATGACCCCTTTTATCTCTGTGATTTAATTTGCCTCTATGGTCCAGGAAATCACCTACTTAAAAAGAAACAGATATGTTTTGAAACCCTGTTTCCAGGCATTGATGTATGTGTGCATATGTGCATGTGTGTATAAATGTGTGGGTATGAGTAAATGTGTGTGTGTTCCTCAAATCCTCATAATCCATGTGAAACATGGAAGTAATCCACTATGTCGCTCTAAGTAAAGTAGGTACTCCTACTTCATTTGAGAATTCATATTTACAAATTAACCTCTCTGGACCTCACATCTCTTTTTGGTTAAATCAGATCATCTCCAAGCTTCCTTCCTACTCTCACTTCTTCCATGAGCTTCTGATGCCCTTGAAATAGCTAAATTAACAATATGTAACTCCCTTCACTCTTACTCCCTTCCTGCTCTTTTGATGGAAAACAAACAAAAGATATGTTTACTTTCTCATGTCTCCATACAACACAAATAGCCACATGACCAGGTTTGAATGGGAGAGTAATTCTGCTCAGAAGCTCCTGGGTAATATTTTGCCTTCCAAGATAAAATGGACAGATAATAGCTTATGATGCCCCTACCTTGACTGAGGAACTGTTAGCCATCTTATGATAATGGGGTGGTATGCATGAGGAGAAAAGTAGACACTCCAAAGATGGTAGTGTGTCTGATTCTTTGGTGACAACAACTGTGGAGCCATTCCAGCTAAGGAATCATGGGCTGAAACTACTATTAGCAAGAACTATGTTCATTGTGGCTTTTAAAACACCTCTGACACACCTTTTCCAATTTAGTCAAGTGGGTTCATCAGATAAATCACTTTATTTCCTTGAATTCACTCCATAAACCTAAACCCAACTTGATGAAACTCAGAGGAACACAAACAGACACATACACAATTTGTAGAGTGCTTTATATTATTCAAGTTTCCACGTACGTTATTCCATTTGCTCCTTCTATCAACTCTCTGAGGTACATATCATGATGCTCCCTGTTGTATATATAAGGAAACTTAAAGCAAGTTCCTGTAACTCACTGACTCCAAATATATTATGTTCGCAAAACCCAATGACAACGGAGGTCAAACTGTACACCCCACATCTTCTACAAAGGATCCCTTTACCTTCCCTTCCTCATCCTGGGGCTCAGGCAGAGAGTAAGTCTTCAAGATCTTGGTGAAAACCCCAAGGTCTATAAAACTCCTTAATAAGGACTGTGTGGGAGATGGCATTTCTGCCCAAGGGAGCTCAGCAACCCTGAGCATGGGGAGTGAAGACTGTCCCCCAGCCACGGCCCAGAGCACAGGTAATTAATGGATGACCATGGAGCTGGACAAATGCAGACTGACAGCAGGCTTACCTTTCTTATAACCTGCGCCTGGGCTAACATTAGTTCTACAGCGAAACCCGGGCCTTGTTGACATGTTGTTCTTTTCATTAATAAATAACTGCCCAAAACAATTACACTTCAGGAAACTAACCTTATTTTTCTCTTCCCCTCTGAAAGGTACCAAAAATTAAAAGCAAAGATTCTTAAATCAACTGGAGTGCTCTTGGGCAGATGTTCTCAAGTGTAATCTGTCTAATGGGAAAGAGCTTTCTGGCAGAGGTCAGGACAGACCTCCGTACTGCAGTTCCCCAGAAGGCCTGCCAGCCAGGCAAAGATAGCACTCACAGTGTCTCCAGGAGACCCTGGCCCCTGCACTTCTCAAGGACCCATTGCCCAATCAATGTATCTCTAGGAGCTACATGCTCATGCCAATTTTTTAAACTAAAAATAATATCATGAAAAGATCATAATACTTTAAAGTCAAGCAGTCCCAACTTTGAATCTGTACTCTACAATTTATGAACTGACTATTCTTCACAACTTATTTAACCATTTTGAATCATTCATCTATTGTCAAATAACAAAACACAACAGATCATGATAGTTTAAAACGACATGGGTGGGTGAGGAGTCTAGATGTACTCTGACTAGGTCTTCTGCTCAAAGTCTTACCAGTGTGTTGACTAGGGTTGCCATCTCACTCAAAGCTTGACTGAGCTCACTCATGGGATCATTGCCAGCATTCAGTTTAGCCCAGGCTATTGGCTGAAGGCCTCCCTCAGTTCCTTGCCATATAGACCTTTTCATGAATGAGCTCACACCATGGCAGAGGCTTTCCACTAACATGAGCCAACAGAGAGTGAGATGGAAGTTGCAGTCTTTTTATAACCTAACCTTAGAAATGACATCCCATCACTTGGCCATATTCTGTTTATTTAAAGTAAGCCATTAGGTCCTGCCCACTCCCCAGGGAAAGGGCTTACACAAGGACATGAACAACAGGAAGGAATTATTATAGCAGCTGCCTGCCACAACTTCTAAACCTCATATTCTTCATCTATATGTGAGCATTTGAATAACTACCTCAAGGGTTAGAGAAAGAGACCCTGAGAGTATATAGATTAGTACCTGAAAGAATGCATGGCATGTTGTAGGTTACTTATAGAAGATAGGTAACCCTCATCTTGTCATGCACACTGATAAGTTCAGGGGTTTACATACAAATGAAGTTACAAAGATAGTCTCCACCTCCAACAGAGAGGCAAGGAAACAGTTCAGTGTCCCAGGGACCAAAAATGATGTCAAGGGGAGAATTTGAGTTCTCTGATGGGAATCTGAGACCATGGCAAGACTGCTCTGAGGAAGTAGTTGAAGGGACTCCTATTATAAAGGGCAGGATCTCAAAGCTATCCTGGTGTGTCATGAGGGTATAAGCAAAGACCAAGGTAAGAGTAGCAGCCTCATCTATTTGCTGTGACCCAGGACCCTCAGTGCCCCCATCAGTCCAACCAACCACCCTCTCCAGTGGCTTATTACAGTCCCATGAACATTCCCAGAAGGGTTCCATAAATAATGGTGTCTCTTCTTCCCCCAAGGTCAGTGGACTGTGGAGCCAGCCCTGAGCATTGATCACTTTCACTTTCCTTCTCTAATTCTCACCAGTTCATTAAAGCTTGACCTTCTGGACTTCTACAGTGATTGGGGATGTCCAGCCAGAGAGACCATTATATTTTAAAGGCAGTTAAACTGTCCAATGATATTTTAGCTTCTTTTTTTTATATTTGATAGCAAATCATCTATCACTTTTGTAAACTTCCAAGTAAAAACGAGGGAGAAAAAGATGGAGAATTATATGAAATTATAGTGGAATGAAGCAGTTAAATTTCTCTCTATCAGCTGAGGCGAGGCGAGGTGAGGTGAGATGATGGTCAATTATCTTTTTCCACTCACTGATAAATCGCCAGCACCATTGAGGCTGTCAGTGCCTGACTCATGACAAGCAGAGAGAGGCGTCAACACGACAAGAGAACTGGGAACGAGGACCCGCTTTGCAGATGGAGCTGGGGCCTCTCCAACCCAAGCCTTAACTCGCTGGCCAGGAATATTAGCACAGGTCCTGACCCTGTCCTGGGATACTCTTTTCTGACCACTGCCCCTAAAGTACCCTCTCTCCCTGCCTTGCTCAAAAAACAGCTGCATCCATCCCAACACCCCTCCTGCTCTCCTCGAATATGTCCAAAACTGACCTCATTGTTCTCTCGCATTCTTTATCTGAGTTAATGGCACCATCATTCACCCAACGTATTTAACTAGAAACCTCATCATTATTGTCCCAGACACCTCCCCTTTCCTCACCTCCCCCGACAATTCATTTGTCTCTGAGTCTGGTCCATTGTCTAACACAATTATCCGTCACATCTGTTGCCTCCTTTCCACCCCCGCTGCTGTTGCCTCTGTCCAGGTCCTTACTTACCAGTTTTTCTCCAATCATTCGGAAAAGCCTCTTAACTCTTTTCCATGGCTTTAGGGTTTGCACAAACACACTCACTGGCACCAACTCACACAATTCATGCATACCCGCTCATGGCCACACTCACTTACACCCTCACGGACTCCAGGTTCCCGCCAGTTTGTGTTTTAAGGCTCATTCCTGACTGTGTCTCTTTCCTGCTCAAGCTTCAGCAGCTCCCTGTTGCTTTGGGATGGAGCTAAGTAAGACATCCCACCTGGTGTTCCTGCTACAGGATTCCCCAGAATCCCCCACCACCCCACCCATGGCCAGCAGAGGAGTTCACAGTTCTCCTCACACGCTCTTTCTTGTGTCCATGGCTTTCTTTTTCTGTTTGTCCCTCTCCCATCATTCCCCTTCCCTTCTAGTCTAATTAGCATCCTTCAAGACGGGATTCAAAATTCACTCCTCTGTGATGTAACCCCCAGGAGTGAGCCTGTCTCTTCCCTGTGCTCTCACAGAACCATGTGGTTCTTCCATTGTATTCTGTCTTGTTTTCTTGTTGCTGTTGTTTTGTTTTTAACATCTCCCTCTTGCTGTACTACAGGGACCTTGAGTAAAGACCATGGCTTCTTCTCCAGCAGCTATTACCAACCCGAATGTTCATTGAGTCAATGATACTAAAGACCCTGAAGAAAAACAAATCTAGTTAGCTGTTTGCTCTGTGACCTCAGCAAGCGTTCTGTGTCTCTGAGCTTCATTCCTTATCTGTAAGCTGAAAACCAAGAGGAAAATCACTACTCTAACCCTACTAGAATAGTATGAAGACAACCAGGTTTACAAGATGATGAACTATTAGCATGAGGAAAGAGGAGGTGTAGGAGACGAAACCATGAAGCCAACAGAACTTAGATGAATAAACCAAAAGAGGGGGTGGTTGATGAGGAACAGTGCAGTGGAGAACCAGATGCATAGTAGGCTTTCAACTTCTACCTTCTTTATGGACATCCAGCAATTAGAGGATGGGAGGAAATATTAAATATATCCTAAGTGTTCCCCCATCTTATTTCTTTCCATTGCTATTCTCTTTTAATGACCGGGATAGATGCTAAGCCATATGGTTGGGAGTGGGAAACCCCTCTATTTGTTACCAGGGTCCCTGACAGACTCTAAGACAAACACACCAAGGGATCTAATCATCCCCTAAGTGGCTGCTAACTAGCTTGTCTGGCACCACATGATGTGTACAGGCAAATACAGCTGGACAGTCAGGTAGGGAACATGTGCCATCGCAAGCAGCCTGTGCCAATGTGGCCCATGGCACTGGGGACCCTGCTCTTGTCAGGGGCACTGGGTTTAGTATTTCCTTCCCAGGGGAAGCAGGTGGCACAGGGACAGCAGTTCATCTGGGATCCCCAGTTTCTGGCCCTAATGCAGGTGGCCCTGTTCCCAGGTTGGAAGTTGCTGCCTGGGGAGCAACATGGGAGAGAGCAAGAAGCACCAGCTAGGAAAGCAGGGCCTGCAGGGGGTGGGCTGAAGCAGGCAGAACAGCCCTGGGAGCCAGAAAAACTGTTCAGAGAATTCTAGAATGTGAAGAAAGGTGGGAAAGTCAGGTCCCTTCCTCTACAAACATGGCAGTGAGTATCACTAGGCAGTCCTCATCCAGATCCACATAGGATCAGCAGCCCAAATGGCTTTTGACTCCCACTGATTACAGCTTGGAATAAAACAGAATAGGCTTCTTGTGCTGGTCTTCCTGTCCCATTCATGTCCTGTCCACTGACTCTTAGTAAGGCTGGAATGTAAGCCATCGGAGGCACCATTGAATTCACCTGACCCCACCCCTCTTTCTACAGACTGAACAGTTTCTAGAAAGGCTGAGTGACCGCTTAAGCTAACATGACTAGTCTGTGGCATAGACAGAACCGGAGTTCATTCTTCCAATAGCCATTAGAAGTTTCTCTCCACTCTAGCAAACAGCCAGCCATAGATGGTAGGGTGTCCATTGGAGACTAGAATTTAATTTGTGGGGAAGAGTACTCTTTTGCATGGAAAAATCATCATGAGAAACATTTTACCAATGTAAATCTAAGGCAAGACTCACTAAAATTCTCCAACAAGATTGACCTGTAAGCTACGTATGAGATAGTCCAAATTCTGATATTTCAAACTGAACCTTCAAGTTTCCTGATTAATGACATACATTTAGAGTAATTTATACTAGCCATTGTCCTACATATTTGGTTGGAAAATTTTTCTCTTTCTGAATCTGAATTTCAGAGAGGTTTGCCTAGTCTTTGCGAGATGTGCCCATGTGTCTGTTGCCTTATCCAATGATCTGCTCCCCACCAAATCACTTATAGAAACAGGAAGAAGGAAAGTATAGACCTTCCCCTGACTTTGAGGAGAAGGAAAGAATAGGACTATATCTAATACAACACAACCCACACTTAACTGTTCATGTCAATATATGACACTGTTAATCCTAAAGAAGATAAACTTTGGTAATGCCTTGTGGAACCGTTGTATTGATGTTTGAGGTTATGCAGACAGACACAACCTTGAGGGTGAGTTGAGGTTTACCCTGATGTAATGGATAGTCTCACCATCAATCATCCCAGGGCAAGGTTAATCTTGGGACGAAAACAAAACTGGAAGAGAGGAAAAAAGCCTGTCCTACAATGCAGGGGGTTGGAATCATTGGTTTGGAATCAGGAGAGATGGGAGAGATGTGGCGCCTGCCACATGGAAGCAGGCAGCCCTAGGGTTAGACATGCCATGACCTCTGCAGGATCGTCAGCCACAGGGAAAGTCACGGGGCAGGAAGAGCAGAGGAACAGAGAGACCAGAGAAGAGCCTGAAGTACTTTCTTCAGCAAGAAATAGTGGGGATGGACAGTGTGAAGGGGGATAGCTTAGGTTTGTGGAAAAATTTATCACATATTAAAATTCTTTTGATTACAAGCAAGAGGAGTTAGTTCTGGCTCACTTAATAAGCTTTTATTTTAAAAGTAGGGATGGAGGCTCTACTGGAAAGCTAGTTAGCCATCTTGTGGAACAGAAGGAAGAACTGGAAGACACGGTGCCAGGCTAGTCAGGGCCAGCAGCCATGGGAATGGCTGTAACCTCCGTGTGAGGTACAGATGCTAATCTGGCTTGCCTCTGCTTTCCAATCAACTCTTGTTTCTCTCCTTTTCAAAAATTCAATCCAAAAAAAGAAAAGAAAAGAAATAATAAAAGAGCTTGAGGCAGCTGTGTTCAGGGCAAGGACAACAAGACCTCTCGCTGTGTGTAAGGGCAGGGATGAGCTTTTCTCCCTCTTCCCACAATGCTTAGATTGTAAAACTAAAATGGCTTCCTTCTCAGAAACACCAGTGGTTTTCCACCATTTACTCCTGTTCCTCTCAACTGTCTCCAAGAGGATCGTACTCATTTTCTGTTCTGTCATCACAAATCATCAAAAACTGAGCCATCTAAAACCACATGTGTTTGTTACCATGCACATTCCTGTGGGTAGGGAGTGTAGGTGAGCCCAAGCTCTCTGCTCAGACTGCCTGATGCTGTGGCCAGACTGGGCCTTCTCATCAGGTGGCTCCACTGAGGAGGAAGTCACTTCCAAGCTCAATCCAGTTCTTGGCAAGACTCACTTCCTTGTGGCTGTATGACTGGGGTACTTGACTGGCCTCAGCTGGAGGCAGCCCGCCTTTCCTGGAGGCTGCCTCAACTCCTTGCCATGTGGATGACTCCATCAAACAGAGGAATCTCTCTCCAATATCCAGCCCAGGCCTTTTAAGAGGTCTTACCTGATGAAGGCTCACTCAGAATAATCTCCCTTTCTATTAAGTCCGAATCAACTGACTGTAAACTTTGTTACCTCTGCCAAATCCCTTCACTTCTGCCATATTCTGTTGACAAGTGGCAAATCACAGTCCTGCTCGTGCTTAAGGGAATGCATCATTTAGGGTGGGATGCTCCAGGTGGGGACCTTGGGGACCTAGTGTCTTCCCTGCACAGGGGCTTATAGCCAGGGACATGTAGAGCCAGTAAGACCCTGGCCTCCAGCTGCCAGGCACACTCTCCTCTCTCTCTCACTATTTCTCCCTCTTTCTCCTCTGCCTGCACATGGCCCCCAGCATCCTGGTCTCCTTCTAGTGAGCCCATCAGGGCAGGCCAGCAGCCATTCAGCTCCTCTGCCTGGAACCAAGAAATTTCAATTCAGCCGGGAGGGGGTGGCTGTGTTGGTCCTGGGGCAAAACTTATTTTCCTATACACATTTACCACTCACAACACTGACACCTGGAGCCCTCCCTGATTCCTCTATTTTCCAATTGCTTCAGAAGGCAGTGGGGAGAGTTCTGATTAATTAGAACCTCACACTCCACCCAGTGTTGTGAAGTTGGTGCTGGTGGAGTGACAGGCATTCTCAACTGGGCAGCTGCCCCAAGGGGTGTTTCCTTCAGGCCCTAACAATCTGCATATAGAAGGGAACGGAGGAGAGCCACTTGGTAGTTGTAGGCAACTGAGGCCTGAGATCCACAGGTTAGCATAAGAGAGAAAAAATTCCAGCAGTTCAGGAGGCTGAGGCAGAAGGATTGAGAGTTCTAAGCCAACCTCAGCAATAGCAAGGCACTATGCAACTCAGTGAGACTCTGTCTCTAAATAAAACACAAAAATAGAACTGGGGATGTGACTCAGTGGTTGAGTGCCCCTGAGTTCAATCCCTGATTAAAAAAGAGTGAGAGAGAGAGAGAGAGAGAGAGAGAGAGAGGTACAACATGTGACTCTTGCCTTGGTAACTATAAGAGCTCTCTAGTTCCACCCTGATTTTGAAAAGGAGACAGCTTCTCTGGTAGACACCTAGTGTTCTTCAATGTAAGAAGTCCCCTTCCCCCACACTCTGTGCACCTGGGAGCTCCCCCACCTCTTCTTACAAAGGGGTGAGACTGGGCTGCGTGTGGCTGTGGTCATGCTTTCCCACCCCCCAGCCTGCCTTCTCTTCCGTACCTCTGTCTTTGCTGGCACCCTCTCCAGGTTTTCCTGGAACACAAATATCAGTAGATCACCCTGTCCCACAAGGGATGCACCAATACATCGTGGCAGGACTGCTCGGATTAGAACACGCATCCATTCCACCTTTCTCCTGACCATAACTTGAGCAGGGAAAAGGTGTTTTCACAAGAGCCATTATTTGTAAGTGTCCAGAAGAGAAGATGAGACACAGAGAGGATAAGTAACTGGCTCAAGAACACACAGGAATCAGAAGCCAAATGGAGAGTTAGACTCCTCACTCTAGCCCCTGGTTACACTGCCCCCTCTTATAGATCTGAGTCTCCTGAGAAATGGGCTGTTGATTTAACTAAACCAGGAAACCAGAGTCCCATGGGGGTCAGTTCCTGGGGCACCTCAGATGAGATGGTTAATGACCACAGCAACATGATTTATTACTCAGCACTTGAAGGGAGCTGGCTGCCACTGCAGGCACCTCCCACCCCAGCCCAGCTCCCTTCATTTGCATAGATAATGGTCATGTTGTTAACAGCTCATTAGTGTCAGACTCAGGTGAGGGAAGGAAAGAACCTCTTGTATTTTGGGTAAAATATCCCAGACTCTTACTTCAGGACTAGGAAGGAGCCCAGTGACTCAAAAACCAGTGGCCATCTAAAACAGGGGTCACTGATCTTTCTTAATAACGAAGTACAACTCTAAAATGTTATCAATACATTTAATAAAAGTCTCTTAAGGGATATATACTTGATATCATGTGATGGAGTTAACATTTTTCTTATGTGGTCTCCTTCCCCAAACCTATTAAGCATGGTCTAACCTCGAGAAAGACATCAGGTAAATCACATTGCAGGGTCATTCTACCAAATGCCTGACCATACTCCACAGAACTGAAAAGGTCATCAAAAGCAAAGGAAATTTGAGAAATAATCATAGCTAAAAGTGGTCCAGGGAGATATGTCATCTACCAGTTATACAGTGTCCTGAAGTGAATCCTGGAACAGGAAAAGGACATTCGATGCAAAGTAAGGAAATCTAAATAAACCATGGCCTTCCTAATAGTAATCTGTCAATATCGGCTCATTAATTGTAATGAATGCACCCTGCCAACATGAGATGTTAACCACAGAAGCAACTGAGTGCCAGGCGTAGGAGAACCCTGTGAACTACCTTCACAAGGCTCCTATAAATCTAAAGTTGTCCTAACATAAATAAATTCTCTTTTTTAAAAAAGGTTCTTGTATGAATGTGGCACATTCCTATTTATGCCATGTTGTTAGACAAGCTATCAGTATTGAGCAGGATGGTAGGAAGAACACATATCATCACTATCCCTCTTTTATAAATAAAACAACTGAGGTTTTGAGAAAGTGACTTGTCCAAAGTCACACAGCTACCAAGTCTTAGAACCAGACCCATGGCTTCTGGCTCAGAGGCAAGTATATTTCATCAAAGCAAATCTCAGAGAGGATGGGATAGAGAAAGAGGACCAGGTGAGGTTTTGGCTAAAGGCCAGAGCAGTTGACAGTAGGGGCTGCTGAAGGGAACAGAGAAGAGGTCAAGGTCAAGGTCAAGGTCAAGATCAGTCCAAAATAATATTTGTGCATCCCCTTGGTCTCATAGAACCTCAAGTCTTAGCGTGAAAAATAAGCATTCTCCTTTCCCTTTCTCATTCATTCCCAAATCCCCTTCACATCATACATGTGGATGTGTGATCCGGAATTCATTTGAAATATTTTTGCCTGCCCAGAAAAGTGTAATAAAAGGGAGGTTTACTTTCTCTCTTCACCTGAGCTTAAAACCTGATCCCACAGTGTCTGCAACCAGCCTGACCTGGAAGAAAGTGATGCAGGTCCACAAACGTGAACCAATGACCAGGAAGTTCCTTCTAACTCCATCTGCTTCTCATGGCTTCTTTGAGTGCCTGCAGCTTTCAGGTCCATCTAGAACCAAGCAGAGGAAAGGAGGAAGAACTTTCTGTAATGCAGCTCAGCAAGTTCAGGAAGAGAGGCAGGAGTGTCCTGGAGAAAGAGGTGAGCAGGCTCTGCTATTACCCAAGGGACAAAGCAAAGCAAGCAGAAGAAAACCATTTTACATCAAGAAACTGAACTGCAGTGCTGCTGATTGTAACTGGAACCAGTTGCTGCCCTTGGGAAAGGTTATTTTAATCTCCCTGGGACTAGTTTCCTCCTCTGGAAAATGAGAGATTCCAATGTGGTGATCTCTCAGCTCCTTTTCCCTCAGAACTTGGGCAGGCCATGACCTAATTTGGGATCAATAATAATGGAAAACAGAGTCTGGGGGTTCTCATTGACTAGAAGTAAAACAAATGGAAAAGCAGGCATAGGACAATTTAGAAACTGAATCGGGTATTAAAAGAGTGCCTAGAGAAGTCCCTGGTCACTTCTTCATAAGGAGAATGATGTGCAAATGATCGTTTAACTCAACAAGAGTTATTCAGCAAATGTCTAGTGGTTTTATCATTAGAGACAAAAGGGATACTGGGAGCATAAAAAATGTAATCAAGCTGGGCACAGTGGTACACACCTGTAATCCCAGAGGCTTGGGAGGCTGAGATAGGAGGATCAAAAGTTCAAAGCCCCTCAGCAACTTAGCAAGACCCTAAGCAACTTGGGGAGACCCCATCTCAAAAAAAAAAAAAAAAAAAAAAAGAAGAAGAAGAAGAAGAAGAAGAAGAAAAAGAAGGCTGCTGGGGATATGGCTCAGCAGTTAAGTGCCCCTGGGTTCAATCCCCAGTACCAAAAAAAAGAAAAAAGTAATCAAATTTTAAGAGCTTATAAGCTATTAACTCACCCTATATAGTCCAATCCAATAGTTAAAAACACATGTCAAGGTAACTGCTGTGTCTATGCCTAAACATCCCAAAATAAAGATATTCTGCATGGGCACACACTTGAGTGTACAAATGTGTGTGTATGTGTACACATTCCACTTTCCCTAGTTCACCTGGAATCTCCATTTGTCTTATCTGGAAAGATCTGGAATAAACAGAATCTGAGGGATGAGAATATATCCTCCAAGATGCACTAAGACCCAGGGTAGCCACAAAGCAGGGGGAAACCTGAATCTCTGATGGAGTCTTCATCAGACCTTGTCCTCCAGGAGAGGAGGCTTTCTTCAGAATCAGTGAGTAGGGTTCCGGCAGGGCACCTCTGCTTTGCTCTGTGCCCTCCCCACCCCTAGATCCATACATACATTTCCCTCCCCTCTCAAAGCATACTGCCTTGTCCCAGACTCTCCTAAGGGCAGCAAATTACTCCTATCATTTTTTAAAATGTAATCAACTGTATTTGATCTAGCAGGGGCTTTTGTCAGGATGGGTTTTAAAAAAACAGGTTGAAAAAAGTGGATAAAATATAAATTAAAAAAGAAGAATGGGTCTAGTTACAATCAATAACCCCAGAATTATTGACTCCTCTCCCCATTACACTCTGATGCCACTGTAATCTTGCTGGCAGATTCTATAAAGGACGCATCTGTGCAAGATGAGATGTCCATTGTCAAAAGTTATAATTCTCTCCAACATAACTCCCATAACAACAGCCAGGCAGTTTCTGCAGAGCTATCTGGTGTCTGAGAACCACATGACATCACTCTCCAAAACCCATTTTGTGTCTCTGCCCCGGGGCCATCTCTGTCCTTAGCAAGTTGGCAGGAGGAAAGGAAGCTGGACTGGAAGCCAAACTCCATCCCAGCCTGGTATCCTGTGTTCAGGCATTTAGGCTTTCCTTTGCTCTTCTAAACCCCCTCTTGTAGAGCTGCACCCCAGAGCTCAGGGCCGACAAGTAACAAATGGATTATTTGCTCCGAGGAAAAGCTGGAGATAATCTCCCTTTCCTTGTACAAATTCTTCAGCTTGAATTGCTGCTTCCAGGAAAGTTTCACTGGGGGCAGAGTTCAGAGTTGGTTTCCAGAGATTTTCCCCAGGAAAGGCCAAGGAGGTCACAGGTTTATCTCAGCTAGGGAAAGCAACCTGTCTGGACAGATTCCAAGAAGTCAGGTTTATTGGCAGGAGGAGCCCAGGAGTCCAGGAAAATCTCCAACTGGGAGCCACCAATTTTCACAGCCAGCAATCAGCTCAGGGAGTCCTTTGGAGTTCCTTGTTCAATCCCCAAGAGGTGATGTGGCCAAGCACTGGTCTGGGAGCCATGTGACCTTGACAAAGCCCTCCTCTATCTGAGCCTTACTGTCCACATTTGCAGAGTGAGAAGATTGAACTGGATGACCACAAGGGATCTTTCCAAATTTTTGATGAGGGATTGACTCTCTTAGCCCTGGGTTAGAGTGGGGGCTCTAACCCCAGTCACCTCTCAGCCTTTCCAAGCTTTGCTGACTGAGTCTCCACTCTGAGTCCCAGAAGGAGCCCTTTCCTGGCTAAAAGGTGTTCAGGAGTCTCCCTGCCAAAGAAGGACAACAAGAAGATCTGAGTGGGCCCTGCCCTCAGGGGCACGCTGTCCAAACCAGAAGCAAAGCTCTGTTGGCTTTGATTATGAAGATTTACAGCCAGGAGTGAGTTTCCCTGGCAATATTGTCTGCCACTTTTATGAGCAGCAATTACATAGCATTTGGTACCTGGGAAGGCAACAGGAGCAAGCTGAAATGGGGAAATGCTCTATCACTCCGAGGAGCACAACGCCTTTGGTAATAAATATTGACGTTCATTAAGACAAAGCCAGAATTCAATCTGTGCTGGGGAATTCTCTGTTTCCGGCCTCAAGAATGGCCCTTATTTACAAGATGTCCCTAAGGGAATGAGACAGGCTGGCTCACCTTGCTCCCCAAGATACATTTTATTCAACTGACTTGTCCTGGGCAAATGTGCGTCTGACAAGCCAATTTGAAAATGAATTTGGTACATTTTTTGAGTTGATTATTTATTCTGAAAATGAATGCCTATTCTGGTCAGGCTGACAGCTCCAGGATGAGAGAACTCAGCTGATAGCTCGCTCCCTCCTCTCACCTCCACAACACTGGAGAAACTGCACGGAGTTCCTCCAGGCTGGGTGGGCCCTGCCATTCTTGATCACCAGTGCCCAATCGGGCACATTTCATCCTGCTGACAAAAGGCCAGACTGAAGGCCTGTGCTGGGGAGAAGAGGGGTGATGGAAGAGCCCAGGAGGAGGAGGCTCTATCTGCTCTCTCCCCTGGTGGGGTTTGCTTGGGCCAGTATCTGACTCCCACAGTTCAGAGTTGCCATGAGATTCTAATTCAGAGGGAGAGAGGTGAGGACAGGGGCTGACCGTGGGGCAGGGAGGAGGCTTCCTACCACCGGGCTTCCAGTCTCACCTGTACCTTCTTTCATGGTTTCTTTCCAGGCACGGGGTCACATCTATAACCTCTGTCCTGTAGAGATGCCATTGCACATTTCATGAAAAGGTAACATGCTGGAGAAGGGTGCCCAGGAAGTACACCACTCCCCTCCAGAAGGTTTCCTCCATAGCCCTCCTGATGAACAACCCTGGCTTTCTGTATAGTCCTGGAGGGCTTCATGCAAGAGGAGGTTTTTGAAGGAGAGAGACATTTTTGAAGAGAGGGAAAATTCATATTCCACATGGGAGCACTACATGAGCAGAGAGATGAGGGTGTTCCAGAGGTACATTAAAGATACTGAGTATCCTCTAGCCAAAACCACTTGGATCATGGATGCCTTAAATGTGAAACTAAGAAACCTGGACTCTAAATCCACCCAGGTGATTAGATTGCTTTTCTTGGGAAGTTTTCCACTTAATCTTAGATCATAAGACCCTTTCTTCTAATGTAGTCTTCCCTAGACCCTCAATATGCAGAGCAGATGAAGATGTGTGTTCCTATCACACACAGTCGAAGGGCCAGGAGACCCACCCTCTTCCTTCACACAGAATTCCCTGAGCAGCCAACTGAAAATGCAAAACACATCAACAGACCTACTCTCACATTCTCTGGAGGTGTCCTACAATATGTTTGTTTGTTTGCTTCCTACCACTCTTGGTAAAGTACACCAAAGTTTGTAACCATGTTTATAGGGTCTGATGGAATGTAAAGACTGATGCATGTCTTGATTTGCAGGAAAGTGTTCCGCTGGCTTGACTATGTCCCCACCTGATTCTGGATCTCCCTGATTCTGAAGGTTCTGTGCTGTGTAAGCCTCATATAATTGTTCTGGTGCTGAACTGAGAGAGATGGGGACTAGGAGGAATAGGGGTTATAAAAATCTGCCAAGTCCAAAGCTCCTGTACCACACCTAGAGCCTCTGTGGCACCAGAAACCTCTTCTGAAAGCACGTGTTTGGAAGTACCTTGGAAACCACACACCCACTCTCAACCATTAGCATGAAAAGGTCCTTCATTTCCAGCTCAGCTATAGGAGTGAAATGATTCAGGAGGTCAAAATCAGAAAATCTTAAATCACAATCTTCAGTCTTGCTCCCTGCCAAGAGGGTTAGAGGGCACAGGCCCAGGAGGCTCTAGGGCTCTAGCAGGGATGAGGAGCCATTTTCCATAGCACCAAGTTTCAAATCAACATCTCCTTTCAAAAGACAGTTTCTGCCAGCTCAGTCATGTCATTATTCCTGCTTGCCAGATGAGAGTGAGGGGAAGCAGCCCTGAGCAATTAAGTGTGTAGCCTAGGGTCACAAAGCAAGTCAACACAGGTGCCTGGAAAGCACCCAGTCCTCCTGCCAGATTCATGCAGCAAGTGGGCAATCTGCCCTGGGGCTCCTGCCTCAATGCACCTTCATCTCACCTGGCTCAGCAGCCTGGGCTGGCTCTTCCTCTACTCCCACACACCTCAGCCAACTCATCACTGCCCTGATCTAAGTCTCCCCTGCCCCCCCAAGCCTGGGGCCTCTGGAAATCAGGAGATACCTGTGCAGGTAGGTGACGGCTGTCACAAAGTGAACCCAGAGAGGAGAGGAAACCTTGGAGCTCTGTTCTTGGCTCACTAATTTGGGGCAGAGATGAAAATGTGAGCTACAGATATAGTCTGACTAGAGAGACAGAAAGGCTGTTGGCCAAGTAGATGGAGTACAACTGGATACTTCAAACTGACCCCTGCCACTATCACCTACCCTCATTTCTCCTTTCCTTGGAGAACTTCTCTGCATGTCAGTCATGTACTTCTAATGAGATGCCAATCATCCCTGGTAGTAGAAGGAAACATGCTATCCAGGTCCTGCTAATCACTTTTCCCAAGTCTTTGGCCATAGCAATTGGTATGAGAATGGACATAGGACCACGACTGGCCAATCAGAATCTTCCCTGGAATTTTTTTTCCTTCTCTGGGTGTCACTGAGGGAAACTACAGATGCGAAACTTCTCTGACACTTGGAGAAAGCCACTCTGCAGAAAGAAACAATGAAGCTAACAGAGATACAGGAAGTGTGCAGGTGGAGAGAAAGAATCTTGGTGGCATCCTCTGAATCCCTCAGTGCAGTGGTAGCAGAATTTCCTAGTTACATGTGCTGAAACAGTCCCCTTTTTGAAAAAGATAATTCAAATTGAGTTTCTGTTACTTGCAACTGAATAGTCCTGATAAATATAGAAGAATAACTACAGAGACAACTCTCAAACATAAAACAAGCTGCTTAAATTGGCATTGAACTCAGGGCATGAATGTAAAGGGAATCAGGCCAGAAGGACAGCAGGCAGCCAGCCTAGAAGAAACCGATTCTGGGCTGCATGTTTCCATTACTTGGGTGATGGAATTTCACGGTCATTGAAGTTTTATCAAAGGCCAATTAGCTCTTAAGGGTCCTTCCCAGCCATATGGAAGAAGAGGAGGAAACAGGCAGGTCTAGCCCAGGAGCTTGCAATGGAAGGAACAGGTGGAGTTAGGGCAAAAAAGACAGAAAAGAAAAAGAAAAATTCCAAAAGAATGCATATAGATTGAAGACTCCTGGTCTAATGTGGCACCTGAGAAGGAACTGAATTAACATCCCCATTGCTGATTGTGTTAGTCAACTTTCCATCACTATAATGAAATTTATACAGAGAAAAGGTTAATTTTGGCTTACAGCTTTGGGAGATTCCAATCCAAGATCAAGTAGCCCCATTTCTTCTGGCTCTAGCAAGGCAGCACATGGTGGCAGGAGCATGTGGTGGAGCAAATCACTCACCCCATGAGCCAAGAAACAGAAACAAGACAGGAAAGGAAGAGGCCAGGGGCCCACTATCCCCTTCAAGGGCACACCCCCATTGTGCCAACCTGGGAACCAAACCTTTAACGTGTAGACCTTCAGAGTACACTTATCCAGCCATAGCACTCATTTAAACTGCTCTTCCAAAGTCAGTGGCGAGGACTTGATCACTAAATCAGTAGTGTGCTCAACACGGGTGTCCCCCACTTGTCTGCAGCCCAGAGCACTGTTCTCAGGGCCTTCCTTCTTTGAACACTCCTCTTCCTTGAGTTCCAGACCCCACCCTAAACTCCGCTCCTGAGATAGCTTAGTTTTCTTCTCCCAACACAGAAGTGTGGACTTTGCTGGAGATCACATTCAAGGTATCCCATGATACGTTACAGGTGAAAACCCAAATTCCTACACGGTGTCCCATGATATGTTATAGGTGACGACCCAATTCCTACAGAAGCCCCCTCCAGTCAGACCACACCCCACAGCCCCATCTCTCTTGCAAGCTCCAATTTGCATTCCCGTTCAAAGACTCCTTGACTCCAAGGCCTCCTCTGACCTCAGAGCAGGAGGTGACCTACAACTCCCTGCTAGCTCAAGCTCCAAACTTCAGAGCAAATAATGACTATTTCTTTCCTTCATCCTGCCCAGCAAGACATCTTGGTCTGTAATGTCATCTTTATTAGTGTCACAAGCATTCTTCCCTTGCTCTTTATTCTTTATTGTTACTTCTCAAGGCCTTTATCATCTTGCACCTGGATTTTGCAATGGCCTCTTTTTGCTCTCTTCAAACATTTTATTCAACAAACATTTGTAAGGGTCCTTTATGTACTGAACTCTGTATGGTGTTCCTACCCTCCAATCCCACAACCAAATTAATCTTCCTCAAGTACTGCTTGGATCACACCATTCAGGAGCTCTAAAGCCTTCAATGGCTCCCCATTGCCTACTGAATAGAGCTCACATTCATCAGTCTAGTATTCAAAGCCCTCCATAATTTGTCCCCAACCTATCTTTCTGGTCTTATCTCCTACTATTTCCTTTACCTAGACTTTACACTCCAGCCACTCTGATCTATTTGCTTTTCTTTGAACAAGCATTGCACTTTCCACCTCTGAGTTTTTGTACAGTGCATTTCTTCTGCATGAAAGTGCTCCTGGTTCATCCTGTGTCTCCTCTCACTCATGTCTCAGAGCTCAGCTTAAACTTTATCACCTTCTCTCAATGTGCCTGTGAGGAGGGATTCCTATCACTTTAAACTCCTGTAACCCTTCATTTTGGGCATTTATGTACTACCTAGCAACAGCACCCTGCACAGTGGATCAATGACCCATGCTAAATATCGCCATCATGATAGTTGCACCTGAAACATCTGCATCAGAATCATAAGGGTGCTTGTTCAAACACAGGCTCTGGAGCTCTGCCTAGGGAATCGACGCTTCCACCATGTATGCATGTGTTTTGGGGATTGCCTTGTGCATTCAGACCTGAGCTCTGTGCTATAAGAGTGCAAGTTCCCTGAGAGAAGGGACCACATCTCATGTGGCTTTGTAACCATCGGCACACCTAGGAATTCCACTTGCAAAGAAGTCCCAAGAACACTAAGTGCCAGGTGAGGTGGCGCACACCTGTAATCCCAGTGGCTTGGGAGAGTGAGGTAGGAAGATCACAAGTTCAAGCCAGCCTCAGCAACTTAGCAAGGTCCTAGGTGACTTAGTGAGACCCTCAAAATAAAAATATAAAATAAAATAAAAGAATAAAAGGACTGGGAATGTGGCTCAGTGGCTAATCACTCCTGGGTTCAATCCCCAGTACCAAAACAAAAACAAAGAAAACACTAAATGCAAACTTAAATATCCTCTCAATACACCCAAGAAGTTAAAATTTGCTAAATGTTCCTCTTAGAAGGATGTATATACAAAGAACATTCACCGGTATTTAGGGGAAAGAATGCCCTGGAGACCCTAATATCAGGAGAACCTGACCCAAGGCTCAGAGCAGAAAGTTTTCTCTAATGTTGCTACCAAAAAGTTGCAGCTTTCATGAACAATTTAGGTTCATTTTTGTCTCCTGGATACTGAGTGCTGTCACTGGTCCCATTTCCCTCTTGTGTGGACCATGGCGGCCTATAATGGAATTCACGGCCACCGCCAGCACATGGCTAGCACTCTGTGACCCACGATGTCCACATGCAAGCTCACCTTCCCCACAGCCGCCTTCTCACACTCTTTGCCTCGTGTCTCATCTTTCTAAAGCTCATTTTTAATTTCTCATGCCATATTGTTTGCATCTTTGCAAATGGTTTTAAATCCTTTTTTGTAAGAAGGCAGCAGGTTATAAATAAGTGAAATAAATCCGTTGAACCTACGAATGTGCAAATGTTTTCTCATCATTGTATCATATGCTGTGGAGAGAAACGGGTGTGGAAAATGAGTCCTCAGATCAGCCATTCCAAGGGAAGGTAGGGCCAGGAAGAACAGGTAGAATAAGTGATGCTCTGAGGTCAGGGTTTTAAAAAAAATTAGGACTTTTGAGAAAACATGGATTCAGAAAGGATGATGAAGTTTTAGAACAGGAAGAGGCGAGAGTGGTTTTAGAGTGTAGTCATAAAAGGAAAAAGCAAGAAAAAGCTTTTAGAGCAGGAAGAAGTAGTTAAAACAGAGTCGGATTCGGGGAACTAATCTTGGGGTCTTTACACCCAGACAAGGGAGGGTCTGGTTGCAGTTCTGAGGAATCCATGCAGAAGGAGCCCATCAGGGCTCAGATAGCTGTGTAGAGGAGAAGAGATCTTACCTTCCCTAAGGTCAAGGAAACCAAAGGAAAGTCAGAATGAGAGGTCGAAAGCCAGAGTAAATGAGAGGGAGAGCCAGACACAACAGGAAAGCTTCATCCTATATATGATGCCAAGTGAACTGAATGGCATGGGACACACTCATAACCTCCCCAAGGTGCAGGTCTTTGGTATACAGGGCCCTTCTCAGTGTAGTAACAAACTGTTAAGTGTTGGTACTAGAGGAGAGATGGAGACAGACAGGGGGCAATGCAACAGAGAAACCCTTCACTTCAGAGGGGCAGTGGTGGACTTTCCTCTAAGCACAGGACATGGCGAGGCCAGGAAGCTGTGCTTCCATTGACAAGGGAACGTTCTGCATGCCTTCAGGATGACATGACTCAAGATCTCAGTGCTTCCCAGGGCACACCAGAGGGCAGGAACTGGCAGCCTCAGATGCCCGTTCAGGATCCAGGGTCACGATATCATCAAACATAAGAAAATAGAAAGGTGTTTATTGTGTAGTTCTTCACTTACTCATTCAACACTTATTGAATATTTAATGATTTCTGAGCACTGTGCTAGGAAATATAAAGATATAATGAAATATAAAGAATGCTAGCACACATTTACTGCCCTTAATAAGCTCAAAGTCCAGGGAGAAAATCAATACATAAATAAAGTATTAGAGTCTATGGTATGGGTAATGCTATAGTTGAGGCAGATGCAGAGGCAGATCCTCTCTACAGTATGGAGAGGATCACAGGGTGACACAATGCACCCTGCCCTGAGGGTAGAGTAAAGGGGCATATTTGACCAGGATTTTGAAGGATGAGTAGGAGTTCTGAAGGTAGAACTAAAGAAACAGCCAAATGTTTGGGGCCAATGTTCATCAGCTAGTGACCAAAATACCTGACAAGAACAACATAAAGGAGAGAAAGTTTATTCTTGGCTAGTCATTTCAGAGTTTTAGTTCATGGTCAGCCCAGTTCAGTGATGTGGGCCCAAGGTGAGGAAGAACAACATTGGGAAAGGGAATGGGAGAGGAACACTGTCACTTTTGGCAGCCAGGAAGCAGGCAAAGTAGGGAAGGAGCCCCAGGGAAGATGAACCCTTCCACAGCACGCCCCCAGCGACCCACCTCCTCCAGCCACACCCCACCTGCTTTCAGTTACCACCCAGTCAGTCCATTCAAACTAGCTCTTAGAATCCAATCATGTCACCTCTGAACATTCCTGCATTGACACTGGAGCTTTTGGGGGAATACCTTTTATCCAAACCATAACAAGGCAGGAGTGTGCCGATTTCTATTACAGCAACCTAAAGAGGTGGAACTTCATCCTTCAAGCAGAGCAGTAGCCTCACACAGGTTAAAAAAAAAAGTCATGACTCTTGAGTCATCAACACCCAACTCCTGGGAAATTTCCAGAATTCAGAGATCTCGTGGGGAGCAACCCTCAAATCACCATCAGAGTGTCAGATGCTTCAGGTCCCAGGGAAAAGGAGAGGCTTCAAGGGGGCAAGCTAGCTAAAAAATGGACACAGGGCATAGGAAAAGCTCTTCAGTGGGCACCAGCAGCCATTTCACCTGACTGAGGGTTGGCATGGGCAGAAACACTTCCTGTTTCTGAAGGCCCAGTGTGAGCCTTCGATCCTGGGGCCCAGTCACTTCAAACAACAGCAAGAGTGAATTGGCATGCCAGGAAAAAATGAAAGGCCGTACTTCTTCCTTCGAATCAAGTTGTTATTGTTCGAATGCATTATTAATGATCAGGGCTGCAATCATTTATAACACGGTCATCACAAAGCAGCTGTTACCATTTACACATAGCTCTCTGTGAGTCTGTTATTAAGGTAATATTTTACCATGCATGCGACTTGCTCAGGGGCTGCATGCCTAATGCTCGGCTTGAACAGGTCCCCCACTCCCTTCCAAGAAGTAATCACTCCTTTCCTTTCTTTACAGGATGCCAAATGCCAGGAAAGGGAAGCAGAAAAAGGAGATGAAAACAGGGAGCCATGAAAAATGGAAGCAGAAACACGAGCTATATTTTCTCCCATTCTTTTTCTTCCCCCCTTACTTTTTTTTTCCTGTTGAATGAAAAATAAAAATGCAGAAAACCTCAGGAGCCTCATAACTTTCCAATTTTTATTTAAAAATAAACCTGCTGCCGTAGCTATCACTGCTTCTGTGCATGGAACACAAGCTCCAATTCCACTGCCCAATATTTATGTACAAGAAGGTAAGTGCTCTAAAGAGAAAAAATAAATCAGGTTAGATCTTACAAAAGGTGCAGGGGATTTGCCATAAAAGAGAATTTGGCAGCCAGCACAGTCCTTTGAGGACCTCACCAGCCAGCAGATCCAAGGTGGGGATACAGAGCAACATGAGGAGCATGCGTGGCCTATTCTTCTGGTGACCTCCAGGCCTCCCACCTGCCTGAAGGGAGACTAGTGCGTTGGTGGCACAAGGGAAAGACACAGAGAGGCACTGCCTGCCTCATGGACACTTTATACCCATCCAGAGAAAGAACAGAGGGAAAATAATGAACCAGCAGCTGGTATCAGACCTGTCCCTGCTTCCCAGGATGGGCCAACTCCCTGAGCTCTCCTCCACCATTAGGGTGGGCCAGGAAATCTGCACTGTGTTAGGAGCATTTGCAGGGCCCCACTGTGAACAGACTCAAGGAGGGACCAAAGTAGCAGGGAAAACCCTAGAAGAATCCTTAACCCTAGGTGCAAGATAGGTCTAGAAGTACTGAACTCCATCACTCTTCACTTGATGACTGAGAGGGGAACTTCTTTCCCCTTCTAACCAAGAAAACAGGGGCATGATTGGAGGTTCTGAGCACCAGCCTCCAAAGCTGGTGATCAAGTGTAGAATGAAAGAGTAGTTCGTCCAACAAACAGTTGTGCAGTGGCTTTAGGGCCCAGCACTGTTCTCAGCACCGGCAGGAAGCCAGCTGTACGGCATAGAAACCTCATCTGCTCTGAAAAATCATGGAAAGTTGATGTAAAGGAACTAGGCAAGTTGTGAGCTGCAGGGAGAATTGAAGGTTAATTTGGCAAAAGAGACAGGAAGAAAAATATTTCAGAAGTAGAATATCAAAAAATCCTGAGGCAAGTGGAAGTGTGGCTTGAGGAACCCAGGGAAGGCCACATGCTGGAGCTCAGAAAGTGAGGCAAGAAAAATGTAAGGAGAGGCCAAAGAAATGGCAGAGCCAGATCATGTAGCACCTTGGAAGGGATCTGGGTCTACACCTTAGGAGCAATGGAAACCCAGTGCAGAGTTTCAGGAAAGGCATTATGGCCAGATTCAAGTTATGAAAAGGGTCCTCTGAAATGTGAAGAGTAGGCTGGAGAGCTGGCATGTGTGAGGCCAGTTAGGAAGCTGTCACAGCAGAAGACGATGGCACAGTGGTCTGTAATGGTGGCAGAGACTGAAGGATAAAGAAGATAGCCAAGTAGTCATTAGGAGGTAATATCAGCAGGGACTTGGTGACCAACTGGAATAAGGGGCAGAGAGAGAGGGAACCTTCCAAGTTTCCAGCTTAGACAAATGGAAGCATAGACTTTCTGTACCTGGAGAAAGAAAACAATGGAAAACGGCCAAGATTGAAAGAGAACACAGAATTCAATTTTGCAAATGATTAGTTGGAGGTAGCTTCAAGACAGCAAAGTGGAAATTTCAGGTATGCCATTGGTATAGCTCTGGAATGCACAGGAAAGGTCTGGAATGGAGACAAGTGAGAATGCTATTAGCATATGGATGGTATTTGAGGCCAATCACATGGGAAAGTCACCACTGGAGAGAATATAGAACAAGAAGAAATCAAAGCTGAGGGAATTGCAATGTTCAGATGTCTAGTAGCAAAGACTAGTAAGAAGTCCCAGGCAGAAGAAAGGAATCCAGAGTGTGGTATCACAGTGGGCATGAGGAGGGTATTTCAACTGCAGAGAGTGGTCAAAAGGGTGGAATATCACTAAGAGGTTATGGGAAATGGGGATTAAAAATGTGCATTAGATACATCAACATCAAATTCCCCAGTGACTCAAACCATTGCAGTATTCATTGCAATATTAAAAGGGCTAATGAATGTAAGGTGCCCAGCACAATGACTGGCACACAGTCAGCCCTCAACAATGTTGACAAATGTCCAATTCTTTCTTTAAAGTCTGTCTCATATTCTTCTATTCTATTGAAGAAGAAAAAAAGATGCAGACTAACATTTTAACAGGAGCGCCTAAGATAAAACTCAGAGACTTTCATAAAAGCAAGGCCTATAAAATGTCTGTGAAGGCTATTAAAGATGACAAAACCCTGAATAAAACCAGGATCAGGAAGGATTCCTGCGTGCCTGGCACAGTTTGATGCCACCCATCCTTGAGTCAGGAGACCCACCCCAATCATCCGGGTGGGGCATCTCTGCTCTAGGTGGCACCACATCCTTCTTCCCCTGCCTCCGTGGAGGGAAGGCTCCTCATTTCAATAGTCTGGGCAGCCCAGGTTAACACGAACAGAGCCATCTGGCAGAAAGCACCCAGAGGACAAGCACCGAAAAATATGCTTGAAGGGACAGCAGAGCGACCAGGATTACAATGTAATGTCCGGCCTCGGGTCAGTAATGGGGAGGTATTAGTCATCTCTTCAGACCTCAGCTCCATTAGTTTTGCCGGAAATGTGAGAACAGCTCTCACTAATAACGTGTGGAATCACTTCCAACTATTTGCCTTTCAAGTCAGCCTCCTCAGGTCGGGTGACATATCTGGTTTAACAGGGGTGCCATTAGAGGGAAGATTTAACGTGTGGCTAAAAGCATTTGTAGCAGGAGCTGTGGGTGGGTTCCTTTTTAAGCTCCTGTGGCTGGTAACTTGCATCTCTCCCCTCCATGCTGTTGGGTTTTGTTATTGAAGCCTTTTTCTTTTCTGAAGGAGGTTGGTCATTAACTCTCCCCTGCCCAGAACATCCCCTGGCATGGACAGGGCAGCTCAAGAACTGAACTGGAAATCTCTCCCTTGTCAACCAGAGCCATACAAAGCTCAGCAGGCTGGCATGACTGCTCCAGGCATCTTGCCATCTTCCCTCACTGCCTCTCACCCAGCTCGGGTGCCCTGGTGTCTCCTTACACTGATGTTTTGCAGACATTGTAAAACTCAAGAAAGGGTGAGGCGGGGACTCCGGCGGGTAGAGCTCCCAAAGGCGGCGGCGGGGCGAAAAGGAGTGCACTCACCAGAGTCAGACAATAGTGGTAGCTTGATTTTATTGGAATGTGTGTCCCGGGCGAAATCTCTAGCCCCCCGGGGGTGAAAGTCGGGGTGGGAGAGCCAGGAGAAATCGCGCGTGGCTTTGGCTGCTCAGGGTTTTTATACAGAGGAAGGGGGTCAAGGGGTTCTGCCCAGGAAAAGGTGGACCCAAGGTGGACGTCAGGGTCAGCAGGTGTGCCTCATTGGTCACTTCTGGCACAGTGTGTTGCTAGGTGACCGTGTTCCCTCCCCCTGCAGCCGCCCAATTAGACCTAACAGACATAACTACAGACTAGCCTTGCAAATGGAGCCTCAAATAGACCAACCCCCAGAATTTGTATATCAACCAACACTATGAGTCCTGCCTCTTCCCATGCCTTAAGAGGGCCAACAGGCTACTAGCAGCAGCAGGAAAAAAACTGAGGCTCTAGAAGAGAAACTTGACACTTTACTGAAACTTCTATTTTTTAACTGAGACATTTTTGCCCCTGCAGGCTGGAGTCATCTTTGTCCCAGAAAAAGCATCCCATAGTCCCAACCTAAGCCTTAAATTCTTTGTCTGCAAGGCAAAGAGAGTAACTGCCACTTATAAAATAAGAGACTACAGTTAAAAGCAATGAGCACAGGCTTTGCACATGGGAAGGACTCAATAAGCACATACCAGTTACATCTTTTTCAGTTACAAGAGACAGAAACCCCAACCAAAGTGACTAAATAAAGAGGGAATGTATTGGATTGGACAAGAAACAAATCCCAGGGCTAGGCCTGGCTTTGGACGCCTATCACATGGCTCAAAAGTGTCTCCAGGACCAACTTTCATTCTCACCACCCCTTAGCTGGGTTTCTTATGTCCTGGCTCCATGTCGTGCAAGGCCTGGTGGCAGCAAGATGGCAGCACCTGCATCAGGATGACAGCCGCACATCTCAAACCCAATAAAGAACAGGGCTGCTCTTCTCCATCACTATTCACTTAGGCCTCTGCCTAAGGGTGAATAGTGAGTTCACAGGGTGAGTTGGGTCACATGCTCACTCATGAGCCAATCACCACGCCTAGAGCTTGGAATGTGATGGCTGGTTTAATCCTGAGTCTCAAACTCCACCTGGAAAGGAAGGAGGGAAAGAGGAACTGAGAGTTGCACAAAAGATGTTTCTCCAAACAAAATGTATAGTGCCAATTCAAAAAAATAATAAAAGTGGTCATGGAGGAGGTTAGGTACCCAAACATAGCACCACCCACTCCAAATAATTATTTCCCATCCTACCCCTTGTGCAAGGTAAGGGTAGTAATGTATGATTAAGATATGTAATCAAGGAAAGCTCCAGGAGTCTCCACAACCTTTCTACAAATTATACTCTTTCCCATGTTAGTAATATTTTGATTGTACCCATTATAGCACTTTTTTCAATCTGCTTTCTATTAGAATTACTTACTATATAACTCTGACATTTCCATTGCACCTGAGCTCCTAGAGGTTGAAGACTGGGATTGGTTTTGCTTTTTGTTTGTTTTTGTTGCAGGGGGTTGTACTGGGGGTTAAACCCAGGGGTGCTTTACTGCTGAGCTACATCCTCAGCCCATTTTATATTGAGATTGAGCCTTGCTAAATTGCTAAGAGTGGCCTCAAATTTGTAATCCTTCTGCCTTGGCCTCCAAACTCACTGGGATTACCAGAAGGCACCACCGCTTCCAGCTGAAGCCTGGATCTTACTCATCTCCATATCCTGCACAGCACCAAGACTTATTGGAAAATCTAGGTGCTTCCAGATCTACACTGGTTCCTTGTTTCCAGCTCAGTTCTGGGGTATCTTTTTTGGGTTACAAATTACAAGCAATAGAAACCCCAACCAGCCAGGCATGGTGGTGTTCGACTGCAATTCCCCCTACTATTAAGAGGGAGGAGTCCAGTGCCCTCCTAGCTGCAGTTAACACAAAGGCATGCTGAGGTGGGAGGACTGCAAATTTGAGGCCAGCCTCAACAATCTAGCAAGACCCTAAGCAATTTAGTGAGACCCTGTTTCAAAATTTTAAAAAGGGCTGGGAATATGGCTCAGTGGTTAAGTGCCCTTTAGTTAAATTCCCAGTACCAAAAGAAAAGAAAAAGAGCTGAGCTTGGTGGCACACGCCTGTAATCCCAGCTCCTGGGAGGCTGAGGCAGGAGGATCGCGAGTTCAAAGCCAGCCTCAGCAACTTAGCGAGGCCCTAAGCAACTCAGTGAGACCCTGTCTCTAAATAAAATACAAATTAGGGCTGGGGATGTCGCTCAGTGGTCAAGTGCCCCTGGGTTCAATCCCCAGTATCAAAAAAAAAAGAAAGAAAGAAAAAGAAAAAGAAAAAGAAACTCCAACCAAAGTGAGTAAAATAAAAATGGAATTTATTGGATGAACACTTCTCTTCCCCTGATCATTTTGTCTGCCTGGGATTAGACTGGCAGAGGCTGGGGGACTGGATGAAGACTAAGGTAAAATGTTCCCTGAAGCTTCTGCTGCCATCTGCCTCTGTTAGAGATCTCTCCTATTGTATCACAGGTTGTTTATCTGCTTCCCCACCACAAAGGAAATCTCTGGGAGCAGTGCGTCCTTATCTTTTCAGCTTTGTTATCCTTGTGCCTAGAACAGTACCTGACTCAGAGAAAACATGGGGCAACTGCCCTAGATCTCATAATCATCCTCAGATCCTCAAAAAGAGCCCCATCTATGAGAGCTAGAGGAAGGGAAGGTACCCAGCCATGTGAGGAGTTAGCCAAGTACAGGGGGTATGCAAAACACTTAAACAGAAGGGACAGTGAAGTTCAGTGCTGTTCCTTATTCTCTATCAAGTCAGAGCAGGCATAGAAATGGTACAGGAAGCCTGACATGCTACAGAAGGTAGACTGAGCTAGTGGAACTTCAGGGCATAGTTGCTACTTATGGAAAAAGGAAGACGAACCATTAGTAGCAGAGACCACCAAAGGCAGATAGACAACATACCCCTGTTTCTGGACGATAAGCCCCAACAGAGCATGCATGACCTTGGTGGTACTAGGAAGCCAAGAGAAATAGGCTCAGCTCACTGGGATGAGAGTGGGAAAGGGTCAGAGTGGAGGCCAGTACCTCAGTGGAGTAAGATTACAACTCTGAGGCTGATCAGGAATCTAAGGCAGGGTCCCAGTAGTGTGAATGGAACCACTTCCGTAATAATTAAGGAACGGCAGTCTGCTGAAGACAGACTAGACTCTGGATCTGTGGGCAAACATCTGAGGGCAGCATTCTCCCTACTGGTAAGAGGGAGGAGTCCAGTGCCCTCCGAGCCCCAGTTAAGGCAACTCTGTATCTGGGTGGGGCTGAGCTTGTGGTAAAAGCAGGACTCACAGGCTGGGCCAATGAGAGCAAGATTTCCTGGCAGATTCCCAAGCTGCGTGTGTATCTAGGGCCAGAGACTGAGCCACTGCCAGCCCCATCTGACCTCATGGATCCCCCTCACAAACAAGTAGCAAGAGCAGCAGACTCCGGAGGCTCCCTCAGCTTTGGAGAGAGCTCTGCAAACAAACTCAGTTTTTAGGGGTTAATCCACAGGCCCAGGAGGAGGCAGTGGGCCTCCTCTGAAGGGCAGAGCCAGCAAGTGGGCTGAGACTAAAGGAAAGGCACGAGACTGCCCGCCTGAGATTAGTTTGGCAGCAGCTCCAAAGAGTAGCCCTTCAATCGCCTCAATTGTGTGAGCCCTCAAAAGCTCTGGCTGCCTCCCACCAGCCCAGAAATGGGGCTGAGCAGCCTGGGCGCATCCTCTGTCTACCCGGCTGATGGTTTGCTGCTCTGAATCTCACTTTCCCAGCAATGGGTGACCAAGGACTCTGCCTAGTTTATGTGTACCATGTCCGGGCACGTTTTCTCAGCACCTACTACGTGCACAGAATCACACCTTCCCATTCCCTGCCTCCTGCTAGTCCCACCAGCAAGCTCAGACAGCCCTGTGGCTGGTTAGTGATTTGGGCTGCATATCTATGCCTGGTGGGGATGCCCGGGAGTAGGTGTGGCAGGAGAAGGCAAGAGGAGAGGACATGGCCTGGACTTTCTCAAAAGCCTTGAGTCCTAAGAAATCTGCTTCCTCCTGCCCTAGAGCAGCAGGAGAATGGAATCTGCACGGAGCCTACCTGGTAGATCACGCAGGCATTCAGGGCCAGCCCCCTGGGAGGGAACTGAGAATGAAATGCACCGTTTGCTAAGGAGCAGGGCTGGGCCCTGGTTTCTTAGGGTTCTGAATCTCCAGAAAGAGAAGGATCTCGGTTGCCAGCCGGCAGTACCTCCCACCTCTTCTGCCCCAACCCCTCCGGCCCTTCCGTCCTCCGCTTTTTGGACCCCCGTGAGGATCCCAGCAAAATCTCCGCAAGGCTTGCCGAGCCAGGAAAGACCGTGTGGACACGGTCGGGCAGGCTGAGGCGGCCAGAGTGTGGAGGTGGAGGTGCTCGGAGCCAGCGGCCTCGGTTTGCTGCGGCTGTCCCCGTGGACCTCAGCGAGCGAGGGGGAGAGGCGCTGGAAAAACAGGGGAGATGGAGAGCGGGCGAGAAGAGAGCGAGCGGCTGCTCAGTTTCTCGCAAGCCGCAGGCGGCTCCTCCCATGCTTCTAATCACCGGGCCGTGGCACTCGCCGGCTGTCCCCACCGCTCCCCCGGACCCATCGGCCTGACACTTATTACCCTCCGATGGCGGCGGCGGGTCGGGCGCGCGCGACCCGCCAGCCGACCGCTCTAGAGCCCGCTGCACCCGCAGCGGCGGGCCACCGCTGCTTCCCGCCTTAACAAGCACTCGGTTTAGCGGCCGCCATCGTTTCCGGTGCCTTCTCTGGAGGCAGGAGGACCCGGGAGGGTCCCCTTAACCACCTCGGGCCCGGCCCGCCCGGCCCGCACCGCACCGCTGTGCTGGTGCAGGTGCGCAGCCCAACCGGGTCCCTCCCTATCCCGCCTCGCCGACCCTCCCACAGCCCCGGGCGGCCTCAGGCCTTCCTCCAGGGTCTGCGCCACTGTTCCCACCCCAAACCCACTCCAGGAAGAGGCTAGAAGCGGCCGACCGCAACGCAGAAGCGGGAAGAGCCGGGGGTGGGAGGAGGCAAGGCTGGAGAGAGATGGAGAGGGGACCCGCAGCGCGCTCCTGCGCCGTGAGCGGTAAGAAGCTAACCCCAGCCTTCCCCGCATGTGTCCCCGCGAACCATCACTGAAAATACATCAGGAATTCCCGAACGGAAGGCTCTGCACCCCTCTCTCCTCACATGCTCACCGCAGGTCCCAGACTGCTCAGCTGAACCCCCACCTCCTCCCCTTGGCCTTGAGCAGTGGCCTCTTCTGTCCTTGTTGAGAAGCGTACTTCAATAACTTCATACTTGCCTCCTCAGTGCTTAGAGAGTTCAGCAGGTGAAGATGGTTGATACTGGGCTGGGGTACTTAGCTATTCCCTTTGGACAAGAATGGACAAATGTTTCCTCAAGCTTGTGTACAGCACAGTTTCTAAACCAATGAGCTATTCCCACTGGCATAAGCTCCTCTGAGGAATCAAAGATGGCAGCGAGGTCACCCAAACCAGGTTTCCCCTGCTCTTGGGGAAGGACCCTGGGCAGCCCATCTTTAATTCCATTGCCTGATGCTTGAGAGCAGTGCATCACCCCTGATCATTCCAGTCAACCCTGACTTTCCTCTCCACTGAAACTGTGTGCTTAAAAGCTGCTGCCCACAATTCCATACTCGCAAGAGTCTGGCTTTGTTCTCCAATGGTTTCAAATGCCTATGTTTGACTCCCCCCATGAAGATAAGGTCATCACAAGCAGTAACTACTGCTTTTCTTGTTTTGATTCCCACAGAGCTGAGCATAGATTGATGTAGCATAAGTGCTCAATAAATGCTTTTGGACTTGGCTAATGGATAGACAGACTTGCAGGGCGGGTCTGCCACATCCAGAGAGAAAGGTGGCCTTACTCTCTTCTGCCCTAACTGGGAAACCCTAGGTCCTATGCCCTGGGGGTGTCTCAGAATCAGCAGAGTTTGGTTCTCCCTTCGTCCTTTCTTGCTTCCAGCCCCCTTGGCCTTCAGGATCCCTGTGGGTTTGAGGAGGCCGATGTTTGTGGCTTTTACCAACATCAATTTGCAGTCACCAGGATGCAACTTCACCCTATGCTGCGTTCATAAATTAATCTCCGGGGATTAGATTCTGTGTTTTAGTAACACTCCTGAGGCATTGTATTTACACATTAATAATAAAAGAAAAAAGTGAGACAAGTTCTGACAACTTTCAATAACATTCAGAAATAAAGTGTGAGGTGGGGAAGTGTCCAAAGTTAATTAAGACCATTTGGTGCTGACGGGGGTGGGGGAGGTGCCTTCCATTCTCAAGACAGGTGCTATTTGTGAAACCCAATTTCCCTGTCCACAGTGTACCTGATGCCTGCAGAAAAAGAGATGCTGAAATAAACTGAACTAGCATTATGAGGTGGAACTTTTGTTTTGCGTTACAGAGCCACGAATGCTTCGCCCAAATTTGTGAAGGGTCTATAGGAAGAAAGAGCTCTTTGGCCCTGCCCTGCAGTGAGCAGATGGTATGTCCAGACTGTTCATATCCACTTCTCACAAGAGGGGTTCTGGAAGAAATTAAGGGGAGCCCTTTCCCCTTAATTAAAGGTGAGGACTAGCACCTCACCTTTCCACTAGTAACTCTTAAGGACTTCGAGACATTTAGCTAGGTCTTCATCCCAGAACTGGAAGGATAAGTGCTCTGTAACTAAATAGGTCTCTAGACAGACCCTGAACACAGGTTATGGAATAAAACTGAGCTTCCCTGCCCAATATTTTGTATCATTGTTACACAAACACCTGCAAATACTGTGTAGTTTTGCATTTTCTTCATTTCCATTGTAACTGTTCTCAGTTTTAGAGTGGTGTCTTTAAAAAATGAAAGGTCTTTCTATAGGGAATTAGAGGAGTGGGGAGAAAAGGAATTTTCTTTGTCTCTTTCTTGAGCTCACATGGACCATTTCAGACATAACAGGGATACAGGAAGAAACTTAGAAGGAATGTTCTGAATACTATAAGTGTGGCCCCTCCTGGTTGTATCTTCTCAGAGCCCTTTCTTCACATTCCCCAGGGTGCTTTGTATTTTGTTTATTTAAGGGGCAAATGAATCCCTTCCCAATTCATGGGGTTTCTCTTGATTTTTATATTGAGAGTGAAAGAATGCAGTTAGCAGCACCAGTCTTGTCAGCCACATCCTAAATTGTATCTAATCCCAACACATCCCTCTCAATCTTTAATTGAATCTCTTCATCTAAAGGGGAAAAAAAAGATACAAGGGTAAAATAGAAAGGGGAGTGTAGAAGAAAAATAACCATCATGTTCCATCACAGCCTGAGATTTCCAGCCTCAATAAGATTTTCAAGGGTGACCCTAGATCTTGTTTTCTATCTTGAACTTCGTGCTCTTGGTTCCAATAGAGGACTTCCAAGTAGCTAGATAGATTTCATCTCTCTTTTGAAGCATGAGGAAAAAATACATTTCATAAGGAAAACGAGGCTGGATCTAGCCAGGTGCTTTTATTATACCATTCATCTCAACCTTCTAACCAAGAAGCAAATTCAAAATCAAAAGAAATACTACATAGGCAAAATCTTAACCATACAACTCATTTGGTCCTTCAGTGTGGCCTCAGAGAAACTGATCCCTCTTCCAAGTCTTCTGGTTGTCACAATTGCATGCCTGTTTGTTCCAGATTTTAAGAAAAGTACTACGAATTCTTCAGATGAAGGTGAGATGTGTCGATGCTGCTGTCCATGGCTGACTTGATAGAGAAAGGAGGGAAACTCCGGAAATGCAAAGACAGACCCGTCAGCTGAATAGTGCCAGAAGTTTCCTACCCAGTGGGCTTGCCTGAGGAGTGCACAGGACCAGAGAGAACCTAGTTTCTCTCTAAAATCAAGATGGACAAGGTATCTTGCTCACCTGAAGTGAACCAGGTTGGAACTGAGAAGGCAGACCCAGGTATTGAGCCAGACAAAGTCATGTGCTGTAACTAAACTACATACCTGTAAGCTGCCTGGCAGTTTAAATTACACCAAGTAGCCCATTCATTCATTCTGAACAGCTCATAATAAGTGCAAGTAGTCTGTGATCCATTATGGAGAGAGGTTTCTGGAAAGACTAGAGGCAGTGGTACAGGTTCAAAATTGTTAATTAAAGAGATGAATGCAACACATACCATCTTTTACCTCTTGAGCAATGAATCTAGCTGCCAGGACCACATCTGTTTGTGGGAACTAGGGAGCATGACAGTGAGGATTCTGTTTCAAAGCTATCCCATAACAAGACCTACTGTGAGATGCAGCTTCTAAAATCCTGAGATCTCATGGCCTGTGTCACTGGCTGTCCTACCCCTCTTCTCCAGAATGGCTAGGTCCCAGTCCTTCAGAGACTTACTTCTCAGACATCAGCATAATCATCCCTACCACGCCCTCCATCTTTGCAAGGCTTGTAAGTCTTGCTAGAAGGAAATAAAGATGGAATTGAGTCCACTGGATTCTAGAATCCAGAATCTGGAGGCTTTCTAAACCAGCCTTTGAGAATTGCAGATTTTCTCATCATTTTCAGTGTGATATAGATATTAAGCATGGGGGTTGGAGTAGACTGTCTGGACTTGACTCTTGTTTCCTTGGGCAAGTTACTTAACCTCTCAGCTGTGTGTCAGTTTCCTTATCTGTAAAGTGTGGTTAATAACAACTGACCTCCCAGAGGTACTGTAAGGTTATTGTGATGATTAAATTAGTTGATTCATTAAAAATTGTTTAGAGGAGTGCCTGGAATTATTATTAATAGTAATAAGCTTAATTTAAGCCCTGCTTGCTAATAAGGAGCTGGACTGAATGCTTAAGATTCTCCTTCTTTGCCTTCTCTTCTCTGAACTAGGTGACCCCAACTTTTTCTTTACCTCTGCAAAATTTACCCCAGCCTGGTAAGAAAGAGAAAACACATGTGTACACACATACACACACAACTATCCTCCTTCACATAGAATTAATAGAGCTATGAGAAATAAGTGCTTATTATTGGGTATATAAGTTTATTTTATTTTTTGTGGTATTGGGATTGAACCCAGGGCCTTGTGCATGCAACGCAAGCACTTTACCAAATGAGCTATATCCCCAGCCCTGGGGACACTCAAAACTCCTAATGTTATTGCTATGAACTCCTGCCATGTCCAGTCCTGCCCACCCATGGGAACTGAAGACCTTCAACCTGCAGACTCAAGTTGCCCACTTCCTATCCTGTTCTGATGAAGCCCGGTCATTTATTTGAGGTCCAAACCCATGTGGAGTTGAGGGTGGGTCATCAGTCTTGCTTAGTCCCAGTGGGCCAGGGCTAAATCTCAGGAGGTTCTTCAAGGCCCACGGAATTGAGCCTTTCTTCCAGGTCTCCTTCGCCTTCCTGGTGATCACAGTTGCATCCTGCCCAGTTCTAGACTTGCCCTGTAATCCTCTTCTGCGCTGCCACCAGGTCCTCAATCCCTACTTATTTTAGAAACTTCCATCTTATTTAATACCACTCTTTCCTAAATAAATGGAACGCCAACCTTCCTCTGATTCCTGGCTGCGATCATATTTGAAATGTCCAAAGTTCTACCAACACCTATACCAGAAGTAATACGTCACTATCAACCTTACTAAGACTATCACCTTCACTGGAGTCCACCTAACCGAATCTGTCAGCTTTCTCTAGTTCACTAGGACACTGATATGAACCACAGGACATTGTCACTTGAGAGCCAGCCTCAGCACTAAGGTAGACTCTACTAGTCTTTATCCTACCTGTAGTTAATGTCCTTCTCTTTCCCTATTGACCCATAGATTAAGTTTGTACATGTCCTGGGGCCAATGCCTGGAAGTTATGACAACTAAAAATCAAGTATTATACTTGCAATTTGTCTGAGCTCACCTACTACTTAACATTTCCACTAGGATGCTTGCAAGACACATCAAACTCAGTAGTCCAAGACCAAACTCACTATCTTCTGCCCAAAACCATACCCCCCTTCCACCCTGATGCCCCTCTAATCGGTTTTCCACACTGCAACCAGAGTGATCTTTTCAAAATGCAAATCTGTTCATCACATACATACACACTTCAAACCCTTCATTAGCTTCTCATTCTTCTTAGGATAAAGGCCCAGACCTTAGCACAAGCTCCAGTCCTGAGTGTCTGGCCCTGGCTGCTTTCCAGCTTGACCAAACCTCACTCCTCCTCTGCTTTGCTATCCTTCAGCCACCAGCATCATGTTAGCATTTGGGTGCTCTGCAGAATTCGAGAACCGTGCCCCATCTGGGCAGCCCAGTTGGAAAAAGATGCCCTTTGCTCTAAGCTGATGCAGAGTCTCCTGGGGTTGTAGTTTGGCAAGGGAGCAGGGCTGGATTTCAGCTCCTTCTTCTTCTCCCACCCAGCTGTGCACCTTCATCCACAGCACAGCCTCCTCAGCAGCCGTTCCTGTCACGTGTCTTTTTTAGGTTCCTCCAAATGCACCATGCTCCCTCCTGCCATTTGGTTTTTACTCAGCCTATTTGCTCAGCCTGGGACATTCTAGCCCTCTCTTTTTATCCAGTGATCTCCTATTACCCCTCAGATTCCAGCACAAACATCACATCCTCAGGGAAGCCTTCCCGATCTTCCCAGTTTCCAACCAGTTTCAGTTCCTTTGTGATACTGCCTCATCAAACAATGCTCCCATTTCTCCTTTCTGATCTGGCTTTGAGTTCTCCCTCATTCATGTAACTAACGTCTAGCTCCTTATTGTATTATGAGCTCTATTAGAGCATAGACCATGTGTCTGTCTGTCTCTCTCCTTTTCCACTAAAACTCCAGAATTTAACACAGGGTCTAGCATATAATAGTTGATCATCTATTGAGCACCTACTGAGTGCAGGCTGCTACACGGTAGAGCACAAGATCTGGACCTCATAACCAAAACAACTTAAGCTTCCCAAAGGCATGATTAAGCACGTCAAAGAGGAAAATATTCTGTTCCACTTAATTATGCATTTTTATTTAAAAATAGAAGTCTTTATTAAAACAACAAAGCATAAATATTAAAGAATGTATTTAAATAACTTGTGTAATTTACTGCAAGCTTTAAAGGTGCATAAACACTGAAATGCAATTCAATGCCTTTTTAAATCGTTTTCCACTATTATCTCTAATATCATCTCTTAACCCAAGTTGGAGAAAAACTAATTCATTCTGACTTTCCTAATTTTGTCTCAAAACCTGCTAAGGCTTGTCCACAACTCCAGCATGTTTCTGGCCTCCCAGACTTTAGATTAGATGGTAGCAAACGCCTTGGTATGTTGTTGGCGTCTTTGCTCCACTGAGGGAGAGCACCTGCAGTTTTTAGGATAAAGGTCTTTCCCATAACAGTAAACATTTTGAATATATATCACCCTTGCTCTTGGCCTCCTATCCTGGTACAGCAGGAAAAAAAAAGTCAGATCCTTCATCTTGGTTTCCATGCCAAAGCCATTCATCACTGTTCCCTGGTAGCTGGCTTCCAACCCTGCTTTTTCTTTGGGTAGAAAACCTTTCAGGGGCAGTTTTGCTTCTTTGCTCTCAGGATTTTTGAACAATAGTTTAATCTAGATACCAGTTAGACACCTCCCAACAACTAGAGTTCCTCAGAGCTTAATGTTGCTAACAAACTAAGGCGGGGGTTAATAAAAGAGCTCATAGTCATGTCCCTGCACAAGGCACAGCCACCTGCCCATTGGGAGTAAATGGCTCATCCCACCCAGGTGGGTCTGCTTCTGAGCTTAAACTTCCCTACAATCTTTTCACATGTCTGTGTGTTTACAGTGCGCAGAGAAGGAAGCCTACACAGTGTTGAGAGCTAGAAAATAAGAAGTCCATCCATTCGCAGAGTTGCAAAGAGGCCATTAATGCTAAGCTTCAGCAGTGGAACACAGAAAACGGCATTAAAGGATTTCCTTTTCATGACCATAATTCACAGTTAATGTACATTTGATGTTTAATGTATGAACCAGAGGTGACTTCAAACTTGTGGGCCTTTTCTAAATAGTGTTTTAATCTAAGTTTTTTTTTAAAAGAAAAAAAAAAAGAAAAAGAGGTTCATACACTCAGTCTGTCAGACAAGAGGGAGGGGAAAAAAGGCAGAGCTGGGTGTGAGAATCCAATGGGGGAGCAGGCTTTTGTTCAGTCCTTTATTGAGGTTTTACCTCTAATCTCTCCCTTTTTGATGCAATTTAAGATTAAGGAAATGAAAGGCAAGGCTGACTGTGAACAGTTTTACAAACAGGACAGCCAAGGGGCCCTCAGAAGACAGTTTTGTAAGAAGCTTTGGCTTCAGTCCCCAGATAGGACAGAGGTGGGAGGCTCTGCAGCGCCTCTCTGCACAGGAGTGCCCAGCAGGCGCTAGGAGGGCTGGTATGTCTGCAGGGAACCGGCCTTCAGGTCCACGGAGGAGGTGGCAGTGATCAGCACAGCTCACCAAAGGTCAGAGTCAGGCCAGGGAGACCAAAGAGCATGATCCTGAGAGCAAGAGGTGCCATAATGTGATGGAAAGAGCCCCTGTTCAACATGCTGGGTCTGCTGTGTGACCTCAGGCAACTCATTTCACTTCTCATACAAAGTTCCTAAGCTAAATCTGGGAGTCCTGGTGGGCTTGTAAGGCCCACCTGAGGCACAAGCACCACCTCAAGTGCTAGGAGAACATAGGAGAAGGGCCCACCACACCTCTTCAGCTCCATTGTTTTATAAATAAGGGTCCTACGGAAGATTTCTGGTAAAGATAAAAATACCTAAAGGTAGGAGACCAGCTGATCCCTAAGATCCTTTCTAAGTCTTGTTGGGTAGAGAGGCAGAAAATGGACCTCCTCAAGGAGATAACTCAGGGGCAATAGAAATTGTCTCACGCGACATGTCCCCAAAGCTGCATTTGTAGAGACCAATGTAGAGTGGTTCCAGGGAGTCTCCCTGGAATTCAATGCTGTCTTTCAAAAGGATGATTTCCTCCAGCAACACTAAACCACTTTGGGGTGGGTGCAAAGTGGAGCAGGTAGCTGGGTTTTGCAGGTGTTTTGGTTTGAATATGAGGTTCCCCCCAAAATTCCTATTTAATGCAGAAATATTTAGAAGTGAAATGGTTGAATTAGGAGAGGACCACCCTAGTTTGAATGGATCAACTATTAACTGTAGGTAGGTGAGGCATGACTGGAGAAGGTGAGTCACTGGGTTCTGACCTGGAAGTATTCCTCTTTCCTGTGGCCTCATCCCCTACCCCTTTCTACTTTATAAACCCCCTGTACTGAGCAACCTTCCTCCACTGGGCCCTTCTGCCATGATGCTCTACCTCACCTTGGGCCCAGAGCAATGTAGTCAGCCATCTATGGATTGAGACCTCTGAAACTGTGAGCCCCAAATAAGCTTTTCCTCCTCTAATTTATTTTTGTCAGGCATTTTGGTCAAAGTGACACAAAGATGACTAAAACACCAGGTGAAGATGGAAAACGGTGACAGGAAAAGTAAAGTGAGGCTGTGTGCAAGGAAGTCACTTTGTAGAGGTGGGATGTGGAAAGAAGGAAAGAAGGGAGGACTTTTAGTACGGTGGGGATAAAGGAAGTCTTCTCTTATCAATAAACTGGGTGACTTCTAAAGTTGTCTTAGGCCCTAGCCACTTTATGTTTTATGATTCTTTTCTATCTCATGACATGACCGAACAACAGAGGATTCACTGCAGTGGGAGACAGCCAATTGCAGCTGGCTCAGTACATATATCAGGGGTTTTCAAATAAACTGAAGGATAGAAGCCATCAGCAGAAACCTCAGAGCAAGCACTGTTGGGGATTTGTTGATTCATTCTGGGTTATTCATCGAGCACATTTTTGTCAAGTGCCCACACTGGACTAGGCACTGTGGATTAAGGATCACTCAGCAAACAAGCAGACCCTGAGCCCTCACAGCCTAATGAGAATGTCAGAAGCTGCACAAATAATCATGTATGTGATGCAGATTATAGAATTGGAAGCCTATGCTATTCTGAGAATGTAATCCAGGGACACTCAGTCTGGGAGCATGGGCCTTCTCCCCTGAGAACAAGCATGGCTCTGAGGGCAGCACAAGAAGGTTCAGAGGGACACCCAAACCAGTGTCACCCTGTATCCTCCAATCCAGAGCTGCTCTCTGATTACCTCCTGCCCAATCCCAGCTCTGATCATCCAAGAAACAGGAAGGTTCCAAAAGGTGAGAACCCCCAGTCCTGTAGAATGTTACTTCTCTCCAAGTTCTCTTTCCCCTAACTTATCAGAAGGGATTTTAAGGTCTCCTACCAACTACATGTCCCCCTCCTTTTGTATAAAAATTTCCTTACTGAGATTGCATTGATAAAACAACATCCCCTGGAAGAAAGAGAGGGATGGACTGTTCTACTCAGCTGCCATCAAACCAGACCTGAGCACTGTAGGATGCAATTCTCATATTCAGAGATCCACAAGACAAGACTTATTCAAAGGAAGATGACAAGGGTGGCAAAACAACAACAACAACAACAAAAAAAACAGATTCATGACTCATAAAAAATATGCAATATTTCACCAGAGGACACAGGGTGGTCATGTCAACTCTATTCCAAAGCCTGAGAACCATCCTGAGGAAGAGGACAAGCACAAATCAGTGCCCAAAAATGACAGCAAAGGGCAATGGACAAAAGTTTAAAAAGCAGGTATTTTATCTTAATTTTTTTTTAAGAGGAATTTTCTAAGAATTGCTGAAAATGGAGTGGAAGGTTTCAGAGATTAAGAAATACTGTGTTTTCCATGGAAGAAACATAAGCAAAGGTTCAGTGGCCATTCAGCACAGCTGTGTTTTAAAAGGAGACAAAAATGAAGTAAAGAGCTGGAGCAAGTTCTTGGAGATGCCTCCTGTCTCTGTGCAGGTCTCTCCTTACCTCCCAAGCCTTCAGTCTCTGTCATTCCTCTCCTAGAATGTCTCTGCCAGGCCCTCCAGAAGTTCCTGAAGTACCAGTGAGAGGGGAATTCTTCAGGGAGCAGCTCAGCGAGCCTCACTGAGCTCTGGTGCTGCACCCTCCTCCTGCTCCAGAAGACAGGCCCATCCAGCCCCCTGCACTGTGAGTGGGAAAAAGAGAAAGACTGCTCTCCCTCTTCCTCTCAGGAGTTTGCATGGGAATCTGCTTCTTGACTGCTAACTGCAGCATTCAAAAGTTTCGCCTCCAGCAACCCCTGACCTGCCTCACTAGCATGTCTGTCAGCCTGGAAGTTGATCCTACATCCCAGATTGAAAAGAACGTGTGTTTCTAGCCTGCCCGACTCATATCAATGCAGCTGCAGCTCCCTCACGCGCCGTAGTACACGGTACCTTTAAACAGCAAACTTCTCTAAAAAGGCAGAAAGCAAAATGGATTCCATCCAGAAGAACTAATCCCGAAAAATCAAAATCTTCCACATGGGGGTGATGATAAACAGATGCCTCTCATCTCGACAAATGAAAGGTCACCCACAGACAGTGTGGAGTAATTATTAAATAACTTCCCCCATTTGTTCAGGATCAGTAGCGACCTCATTACCTGGATCCGAAGACAATATCTCTAAGTCCTGGGCAAGGATCCAAAAAGGTCATTAATAACAGAAGAGTCCCTAAATTTGCAGGAAAAGGAAAACCAGCTCTAATTACAGAAGCCAAGCATTCCAGCCAGCCCTTTGCATCAACAGTTCGCATGGTAATAGCAATTTGCCTTCCTCCACCCCGACTTTTGCAGCTGTTGGACAAACAGCAGTCAGGCTGAACGAGTCTTTCCCTTAGCAAACTGCAGGAGCTTTTGGCTGGCACGGGTAGGGAATCAACTTGACTTCAGGGTGATTTTCTTATTGTTACTTCTCATGGCCTCAGGTCAGAGGCCAAGGACTGGAAGCAGAGGCTCGGATTCCTGGCTCTTTGCCTAGATAATTGAACTTTAAGAAGAGCCAAGTAAAGAGCTAGGTGACCTCATGACAGAGCAACTACACTGAGTCCTAAGCTTGGTTCTCTAGCATCCCACACCACACACACACACACACACACACACACACACACACACACACACACACTGGATTGAGAACAAGCCTTCCTGGTGGTCTGGAATCAAGAAAGCAACCATTTTATAAGCCACCTTAAATTAACCCATCAGTCAACAGACTACCTATGAACAGCTTCCTTAAGCCAGTGCACCTGACTTCTGCAAAGGAACCCCCAGCCCTACAGAGAGTTACAGAGGAGGGCCAAAGCCTCAGCAATCTCATTTCCCTGCCTTTCCTCTTCCCTATTCTGCTCTACCCCTGAGGTAGTAGAGCACAGAGGAAAGAGGAAAGAGTCTAGGCTCCAGAGCAGGACAGAGGCAGTATAAAATCTGCCACTGACCCACTGAGACTTAGGCCAGGCTCCAAGCCTCCTCCCTCATCTACAGCCACCTTCCTCTTTCCCTGCTTTCCTGATGCCATAGGCTACCAAAGGGGACAGAGTGTCCCCGACCTTGGTTTCCTTGACCCCATCCCACCTTCTCATAGGCCCTTCACCATCCTCACTCTAAACCCATAAGTGGTGGCAGGATGTGAGCTATGGGGGCATTTGGGACAGCTACCTGTCAATGTGCAATGTCATATGAGAAGAACTGTTTGGGGTCATGAAATGTCCTTCGGAAGTCTGCTGCCGTCCCCGATGGTAAGTCTGAAGGATCATGACACAATCCCTCCCAAGGTTATTCCAGTGAACAGATCAGAGGAATCTAATTAAGCCCTGAACATCCCATTTCCACCCTCTCAGCCTTGTGCTCCAGGGGCACCAGACTATATCCAGGGTGGCCCCCAAATGTGCCTGATAATTAAAACTATTTCTGCTCTGACTGATTGTTCCCCCTCACCATTACTCTCGCCCATTACTGGAGAAGCAAACAATAAATAATTTAATAACTCAGGTTGAGTAGAATCTGGTTCCAAAACAAAGTGTTTTAATTCTCCAGTGTGCCTGCTTTCAGCATTACTGTAATTCCATTTCCCTTCACTTGACTGGGCCTTTTGCTGCTTTTTAGGCTTCTCGTATTTCTCCCCAAGTTTTCCCTTGGGGCCCTGACAGCTGCATTACAGCAGGGCTGGGCAGCCAGCATGACATCACTCACTGCTAAGCCAGCAGCAGCAGCAGCAGCAGCAGCAGCGCATGGACTCATTAGCCTAGTGATCTGCCCTCTCTTGATGGCCATGGAAATCTGTCCATGTGGCTGCAGGCAGGGCTCTGCCCAGGGCACTGGTGCTCCCTCCCTGCCCCTCCATCCTTCTCTTTCTTTTGCCTGCCTTTCTGTGATCTTCCAGCCAAGGGCAACCCAGCTGTGGGGAAAGGCCTAGAAAGGGGACAATCACTGGAAGGAGTGGGAGGGAAGCAACCCCTACCCTTTAGCATGAGTCCTCATCACATACTCCCATCCTGGTTCTGGAGGAGAGATCTCCTGACTCTAAGAGACCCCCCAATCCCCAAAGAGAGATTAGCTTTTGCTACTTTTCCAAGGAAAGCCAGAACCACAACAAGCTTTCACCGAAACCAAGATAAGTCTCCTGCCTGGCTCTCCCTACGCTGCCCCCACCCCACCCTTCCGAGCTTCCCAGCAGCAGCCAGAATGTGCTGACATGAGAGTCTGGTACCCTTGCCTAAAGCTGAGGGGGCCAGGGAGCAGCAGCTGCAGGGGAGGAGCAGGGGTAAGAGGAAACGCACCAATGGAGCTTTCGTTTAAATAAAGAGCAGGGAAGCATTGTGCTCCATTGATTACAATTTTTTTTCCCCCTGAATGTTGTGACATTTGCAGGAAGGCTAATTTATTCAAGCATGGAAATCTTTAAAAACTTAATTAAGTTATTTCTGTGATTTTCCATGCCTTATTGTTTCGAGTTCACATTTACTTTCATCCTTGTTAATAAAAAAATTTTTTAAAAAAAGTGGTGAGGGGGGAGGGGAAGGAAAAAAGAAAGAGAAGAAATGATCTCATGGAACCTCCCAGACTATTTCTAGATGCTCTATCCTCCTGCACGAGGCCTCAGAGCAAAAAGAAGGCAAGAATGTGTCCTCCAGGGTCAAAGTCCAAGTCAGAGCCCCACTTCCTTGAAGATGGGTATGGGATTGGTGCAAGGCCCTCCCCACATGACCTTCCTGTCACTGTGGGAGCTTAAGTGAGTATGAACTGTGGTGTGATTTGCATACAAAACACTGCTGATGGCATGGCATTTGATGACACTCCTCCAAAGCAAACTTGGTACCGCATTGTGTAGGGTATCATGAGATGGTATGAGGGGGCGGCAAAAAAAAAGGCAAAACTGAAATTCACAAAGCAAGACCCCATTCATCAATAGGTTCATTCCCAGAGCCAGATGTCTCAGGCAACTGCACTTCTTTTAAATAAGAGCATAATCAAAGATTGGATTTTCTCCAGCCTGGGTCCCAAATCCCTAGAAGCTGTGCTCACTCCTTGCTCCTGGAGTGTGCACCAAAGATGCTCATGGAACCTCACTCACTGGTGCATTGGTTAGTGCCCCTACCTGCATCACTGGAGGCTATGAACAACTCAGATGGCAGGATGGGGTGGGAGAGAGCCAAGAACAGATTGAACAGAGAAACAGGAATTCCTGTCAGAAAAACGCAGTCCATGCTGGCAGAGAGAATATAAAGGGGCTATTTTGCAGTAAACATTCATTTATACAAATGGGGGGAATCTATGGTTAAGGTGGTTCCTGCCTTAGTGGGTTGGCTGAGGGTACCTGGGAAGGAAGGAGGCACTAGAATTTGGTGTTAGGATAGGGTCTGGTTAGGACAGTGGTAAGGGGAAGCCACACCCCTCAGCTGTCAGTATAAGTCTGAAAAGGTGGATATAAAGCAAAGGGAGGGTGCTGGGACCCATCAGGTGTCCAGGCTAGGCTCACGGACTTCCTCCCTGAAATTTGCCTGGTTGAACCCTCCTGCAGGTGACCCCAGCTCAGAACAAAGGGATCACATTGAGTTTCCTTTATTGGTGCTTGAGACTTAATCTTGAAAGTGCCTCACAAGGAAATACTATCGCTATAGACATCTCTAGAGTACCACCCTTTGATTAAAAAGAAAACATTCCTGTTGAGTCCAAGGTGCTGTGCACCCTGCCCCAACCCCTGAGTCAATTCTCTGCTTTGTCCAAGGCACTAGACTTACTTCCCCTTCTGGGACCAAAACCCAGGTCATCTGTATGCTGATGACATTTGCACATATTATTTTTAAGTCATTAGTCTCTGCCTGATATTGTGAGTCAGGAACTTTAATAGGAGAAATTTATGGCTTGTCTCCTCCAATCAGCACAATAATTCATGGTTGTGTTGAGTATGCTACACTAATGGATATTGCTTTCAACTGGGTTTTTTTGTTGTTGTTGTGTTTTTTTTTTTCTTATCCCCCTCCAATTCATTAACTGGTTCCTCCTGTTCTATTAACAGGAGCGCAGGCATTTCCCTCTACCCAGGCTGGCCGCTAACACAGTGGGTCTCCAAGTGTGGTCCTTAAGAGGCCTCCAGGTGGTCTGCTTGCTAATCCAAATGGAAAGTTATACAAAAGTGCCTTTTCTTAAAGTACAATTTCCAGAGCAGATTTGAATCTACATTTAAAAGACCCAAAATGAACATTTTCAGAAGTATAAGCACAGTAATGGTTATTTACACAGGGAAAAGTTTCCGCAGACCATTACAAGGTGTTTGTGGTAACAAATGATGTAAGTGAAACAGCTGGAGCCCAGGCCCTTCTGCTGCTGAGGGCCGAGGGTGCCCTGTCTGTGTGGGTTATCTAGGCCTCAGCCTGCAGTAAGGTCCAGAGGAAAGGGCTCCAACTGTCAGCCCATCCACCTCTTTTCAATACCAGGAGTGAACAAAGAAGGAAAATAAAAATCTGATGAAGATGGAGGAGGTGTTCATTAGCTGGTGCTGTAGAAACAGACCTGGAGAGCTGACATCATCCAGCCCTCCTGCTGCTGCTCCCTTCAGAACCCACACAAAGGCTGTACTCTTCACTAGTGGCATGTCACTGTGCACAGTGTGCATCCTGGGCACTCCTGGTATCCCAGGCCTGCCTGCCCTAAAGAGCTTGCCAACCAGTGTCAGAGTCTTTCTCTGTGAGATAAGAGAATAGGCAACATTCAAACAAAAGACTCTGGGCATATTAGTCCTTGGTTAAATGTAAATTTCTGCCATAACAACAAGGAATGGGAATGGAGACCACTCTTCCAAGCCCACTGGAGCCCTAGATCCCTGCAGTATCCCTTCTATTAGCATCTCTTGGGTGCTTCAGTGTTTTCTACACATTGATTGAGATCTGATATACCAAGTATGTGGGGGTGGGGCGGGGATTAGGCCTCTGACACTGCTGAAACCATTCATTGGCCATTTATCAGGCTGCATTGTTCCTGGGTTGGCCCATTAACCCTCTGCTCTTCCTTCCTCCATGTCCCACTTTGCTCCAGCCATGATTTAGGATAGTTCCTCATTGATAAGACCCTCTTTTGATGAGCCTTAAACTCCCCACATAGTGTTCACTTGTTACACTAGAACAAAATGTTATATTTGTTTCTTTTTCTCCCTCAGACAAATAGACTCAAGACCTCTATGCCCTCTTTGTCCCAACTCCTCCTTCTCCCCATTCGTTGTCACCAGTGATTCTCAAACTTTTGCACATAACCGAACCATCTGAAGGTCTTGTTAAAACCCAGAATGGGGCTGGGGATATAGCTCAGTTGGTAGAGTGCTTGCCTTGCAAGCACAAGGCCCTGGGTTCAATCCTTAGCACCACAAAGAAAAACAACAACAACAACAACAAAACAGAATGTCAGACTGGACCCCAGAGTTCCTGACTGGGGGGTCTAAGGTGAGACCTGAGAATGTGCATTTCCAGCAAGGTCCTGAGTGATGTAGATGCTGCTGTTCAGAAATTATGTATGCTTTGAGAACTCTCTCTGGTGTGATGCTTATCTAGTCCTCCTGGCAATCTTGAAGTTCTCGAGCTTCTTTCTGTATTGGAGACAATCCTATTCTTGTCTGCCCCTTGGGTCTCCCCAGGAGCCATGTTCCCCTTACCTCCAGTCACAGAATACAATCAGATGGGACTTTCTGTTTCCTCTGAATTTGCTGCAGCCCAGCCCTGCTGCTTCTGTCTCCGGACACTCCCAACTTCTCTCTCTACCCATGCGTGTGGCTTCTTGCCTGGTGCTTTCCTCTCATTCCCTGAATTCCTTTTCATCCATCTCTGTCTGCCAGATTCTTGCATCCAGGCTTCCTCTGGCATCTCTCCATTGTCCTCATCCATCTAGCTGTGCAGATATTTACATTTCTAAAGCCCAGCGTGTTTGTATGATTCTTCCTGCTTCAGCCAAACAAGGATTTTCCTCTCAAATCTTCTCAGGCCAGGGGTGTGAGAGGGGAGATACTGTACCTATTTGGAAGCTGTACCCTCTTGAGGCTGGTATTCCTCAAGAGGAAGAGTGATTTCAGCAGGGACAGACAACAAACAGGCTGTACTTTTGACCACCCATCCCACTGGAGGATAGGATAGAAAACAAACAGGCTGTTCGGTTGGGTCCTATTGATCCTTTTTAATCTTATTGAGTTGATATGAAAACCCCTCCCAGAGGCTTTGTCATGAGTATCTATTTGCAATACTCAAGGATCAAGAGGAAAAAGAAAAATAAGGTTTCTCCCTATAGCAGAAGCCCTTGATCCCTGAGAAGCAGTATAATAGAGGACAGTGGTTGAGAATATGGGGGGCCCTGGTCTTGAATTGCCTGATTGGAATCCCAGCTCTGCCTCTTACTAAATGTGTGATTGTGAGCAAGCACTATACCTGTCTAGGCTTCAGGGTCCACATCTGCATGAGGCCCCAGGGCAATGTCCAGAGAATTAAATGGAATGAAGCAACCAGCACTTACCACCTGTGGCTCATACACAGGACTCGGGAACTGCTACATTATAACCCCCTAAGTGTGCCATATTCTCAGAACCTCAAAATCTGGGGCCAGAGGATTGAGAAAAGTCATAATGGGTCACCTTCTGCCATGGGTGGGACTGGTCCCACCCCAAAGTAGAGAACCCTGGAGTTTCTCAAACAATAACCATTCCCCATTTTGCCCCAGTCAATCCCCCAGCACTTAAGTTAAAAGCTTTGGGCTTTGTTTTTTGCCTTGTTTTGTTTTTTAAATAGAAAAAAAAAAATCCTATTCTTGTCTGTCCAGTGTTTTTCCAGCAAAACAGCAAGTCAGCACTAAGATTCTCCTTGGTCAGCAAGATGTATGTTCAGTGGGGGATTTGGGGGGAGTTTGCAGAGTCCCTAGTATGAAGAGAAGCGAGGGGTTGGCCAATTTTCCAGGTCCCCCTGGGAGTCCATAGCAGTAGTGTCCTTTCCCTCCTGCACCCTTTCTACTCCCTGCCACCTCGGAACCCTCCTCAAACATAAACAGAGGTCTCAAGAGCAGTGAGAAATAAGAAAAGTACTTCCACCAGCCACAGCCCAGAGTCTAATGACAAGAAAGGTGCAACCCTGTGTGGACACTGGGGCCATGTCTTCAAGGGCCTGTCTTCCAGGATGTCTGTGCTTGTGGCTCCCACTACACAGAAATAAGGGTTACCTCACCTCCCACCCACCCTCCCACCACCAAGCTGCTCTCTGGGAATATCCTGCCCAAAAGGACTCTGCTCACTGACTTGAAGGAGGCACATGTTAGGTCCTATTGGGCAGCTGCAGGGGGAGGGAGCAAGGTCACCTAGCAACACACTGTGCCAGAAGTGACCAATGAGGCACACCTGCTGACCTGACGTCCACCTTGGGTCCACCTTTTCCTGGGCAGAACTCCTTGACCCCCTTCCTCTGTAAAAAAAACCCTGAACAGCCGAAGCCATGTGCGATTTCTCCTGGCTCTCTCACCCCGACTTTCACCCCGGCGGGGCTGGAGATTTCACCTGGGACACACATTCCAATAAAATCAAGCTACCACTTTTGTCTGACCCTGGCGAGTGCACTCCTTTTTGCCTGCCGCCGCCTTTGGGAGCTCTACCCGCTGGGTCCCACTGCCCCTTTCCTGAGTTTTACAGCACATGCTAAGATCTGTTGGCCATTTTTCACCCTAAGCCTCACTCTTATCCCTGCCACGTCACTGCTTGCATGGCAGTGTGCAGTGGACAGAATAAGAAGCCTGTCATCTTCTATCAGCCAGGGCAGCTTTAGAATGGCTGCTAGGCCTAGCCTTGCAGGCCCCTGGGTTGTAAGTGCTCCCCATCCCTCTCTACACCTCCCAGAACTTGGAAATCAGGCCCTACACAGGCACAGTGGAGAGAACACAGGTGGTAAACCAGACAGTCCCTGTTAAAGAACCGGGCTCTATATTCTGAAGAGGTAAGCAATTTACTTAATCTCACTGGACATCAGTTGTTTCATCCAGGATATGGGGATAATGGTTCCTACTTCACAGTAGATATCCAATACTTCAGAGGGCTTGCCCAGTAGGACATGGCTTTTATGACTATTTAAAATAGGTCGTGATACTGGTAAGTGTATCTCATGCCCTAGTCAGGACAAGGTCATATTCAGCATCCCAGGCAACTTCGGCCTGAGATGTGTGTTAGAAAGCAAGCCTCAAGACATTCCCTGCTGCTCCTGCTCCTCCTGGCTCATCCGGAGCTACATTTGTATTCCTTTGCCACC
>JAJEJO010000633.1:0-29511 GCA_020662805.1 Glaucomys volans
GAGATGAGGTCTGTCCTTTGATACTTGAAAACTAATCTCATGGACTGGGTAGCTCAGAGTAGAGGTCTTACCTAGCATCTGCAAGGGTTTATTCCCCAGCACAGCATAAAAAATAAATATAAATAAGTCCAATCTTATGCCTTTCTTCCTTGATTCATGCTGTCTAAAATTTTTTAATCTAACTATTTTAAGGCAGATGTCATGACTTCCCAATTTGTGTTATAGGGAATCCTATAGTGACTTTATTATTCAGTATTTGAATACTTTGATGTAGTCCAAATTCAAATAAGCTTTGAACCTCTTGAATAAAGGTCCATGAAAAGTTTTATCACCATTTTAGTCTTTAATTTTTTGAACAAACTTAGTCTTCTTCAGAATTGATAGGAAGATAATAGATGTCTGACACTAATGCTAGTCTTCTAGGCTAAAGATTTCCAAAATAAGATGTGCTTACCTCTTCAGGTGCAAAAGATGATCCATTGGGGGGTCTAGGAAGAGATTATTAGAAATTTGGCTGACAAATATTTTATCTTGAAAACCCAAAAGAATTAATATTAGCAAATTTTTAGTATAGGAATTGACACTTGCCTTCTTACTGGGTCCGCATGTACTGAGGGAAGAGGGGACAACCCACAGGTAGTGAGACCAACAGTAGGACCCTTTCTCTCCCCTCCTTCAGTGCACTGCAACTTACCGTGGTGTGTTTTCTTAGTTCTATATATTTCCAGACTATATTTTTCTAGTTTTAGCTATTATTCCTCTCAAAATGGATACATGACTTTTTAAATTTTTTCTGCATAGGTGCTGTGGCTCATAAAGAATATTAATTGTGCAAACACATATAAACAATAAAAGGCAGAGATACTTCTATTCTTTGTCAACAGCATTGCAAAGAATAAAATGAATGATTTTGTCATGTCTGACAGGACATTGTCTCCCCCAAAAATAATGAGCAAAAAGAATTTTTGATATACAAATTTACATGTACAGTTATTAATAGATAATCTTTCCCTAGATGTATATTTTGCCATGAGATATTAGGTAATGACAGTTAGATATGTGTGTTATGTATAGTAAATTGATATAAATGTATTGAGGACATAGATGACAATTTTTTATTGTTTAACAAGACTTGAAACCTACTGCCAGATAACTTCTCAAAAGATTCTGTCCCCCTTCCCCACCAATACACACATGGGTGATTACCCCCTCTCTGCCCATATTAGTACTGTGGTTTAGGTGATTTGCTTACTCTGATTCAGTTGAACAAAGATTCATCCCATGTCCACACAATGATCATCACTTTTGCCCCACTTTGAATTGTTTGACTAGCTGCACTTTATTTTCAAAACTTTTCTTTCATCTCTTCTTTTAAGTACTCTCCACGATCTCATTGTTCTTGCATTTGGTTGGATATAACAGGGTCAATAATTCTGGTAGGACATTTCAAAGCTATGCACAAACATTATGAATCATAGACTATGTGTTCTGTTTTCATGAGGTCCTTAATACCATCGGAGTTGAAATTCTCACATCTGAAGTATGGTTTGGGTCCTGTCCATGAATGTTTATAGATGGGAAATTCTTAAGTAAAGCACTTGCTACTATCCAAAGACCTCTGAGAATCCACTTTTAAAAATTACCTTTGTAGATAAAATGCACCCATCATAGACAAACCCAGTTCGTAGGAGATTGGTTTTTAGCATCCAACCTCTGAGAGGGACACAGGGAAGTCAATAAAAAACTAGCCAGAATCAGAGCAAGAAAGACTGCCCCTACCAGCTGCCTTCCCCTGCCCCCACCGTGTGTGTGTGTGTGTGATTATTAATATAACATAAGTAACTCCTGGGTTTCAAGAAAGCAAGCATTATTTATTTTGGACCTAACAAATTTATCTCATTTATCTCCTGAATCTCATCATCATTATTATCTATTCTCCTCCCATTGCATGATTGTTGCCTCACCCTTAAGTCTTAAATTCTTTTATCTGTTGATTGATTGATTGACTAATGTAAGACTAATACATTATGTGCAGTGTGTGTGTGTGTGTGTGTGTGAGAGAGAGAGAGAGAGACAGATGCAAAGGATAGAATTAAAATAAACTAAAAATGGAAAGGTCACTAGTTGATCTTCTTTAGCAGTCACTGGGTGACAGCTCTAGAGACTCAGAGAATTTGCTCTCTTCTTTTGCCCTTTTCACTGACTAGGAGGTCATATAACCATAAGCAGCAGACAAAAATAGAATGAATGAAAAGGACCTTGCAAAGAATATTGGGGAATGGGGAATGGTGGCAGAGTACAAGGTGTCCTAGGAGGAATGGACCTTAAGGGATGTCCATATTAATTTACCCAACTGCTTCTTAATTACCCCCATCATCTCCCACCAAATGCTTTTCAAATGTTTTTCCCTACTGTGTGGGAAATGCTCTAAGTGTTCAATATCCTGAAACCAAAAGCAATTCTTTGTTGGCCTTCTGTCATTTCCAATGTGCTTCTCTAGACTCCCATCAGGCTAAGGGGTTGTGACCCAAGAAAAGCCAACAGTGCATAACACATGCTACAGCACAATCATTAATATTTATTGAATGCCCATCAGGTTCATAAAACTACTCCAGGCATGACGATTGCTGAACTTCTGACCATGAGAGAAAGCGATTGCAAGGGAAGGTGCCCGTGAGAAGAGAGCAGTACAGAAGAGGCCCTTGAGGGATACAAGAAGAAATCGCCTTCCTGTGGTTGGGTCTTGTAACTGCTCTCTGCTGCCCACTGGTGCTTGCTCCCCATTGGGCAAATGACAGGGTGTGATTTACAATCAACTGACGAATGCCAATATGTGTTTCCATGTGGGGTTTCCTCTTCCACCTTCTCCTTCTCTTCTTTCACTTTTTTCTTCTTATTCTTCTTTTGTTTATTTTTTGAATGGCTGTTTCTCAGATTCTTCCAAACATACACAAAACCTCTTACTTGGCTTTCTCATCAAAAAGGCACCTTCAAAATAGACACAAAGCTGAAACCAGAAGGACCTGAACGGATCCCCATTAAAATGAAATTAAAGGATCGTTCTAACAATGTGTGCATCACTCCACTATTCAAATGTTTTAAAGTATTTTAAGCTTCTGGCATTGGGGTGACCTGTAAGATCCTGGCATGTGATAATAGGTTGAGCGATCCCCCAGGCTGCTTTCACCACACCTTATGTGGGCATTGTAAACCATAAGGTTTCTTAAGGCACAAATTGCAGAACAATTACTGATGAGAGAAAGGTCATAATAATAGGTTACGGACGTATGGCTGACTTTGGGACCATTTAGAAGGAACCATTTTGTCCTATTGTTATAAAGATAAGAAGGAAGTAGTTTAAGGTAGTTAGAGACAAGCAAACAAAAGCCAGGCGAGCAGAGCTATAGAACTTCTACTTTCACTTCCTGCCTACTCCATTACTTCCAGCATTATGACAGAAATAACATGATTGGAATGACCTAAAGGTTAGGGGGAGGGCGAGTTTCACCTGGTGGAAAGCAGATTGAATACTGTTGGCTAAACCTTTTCCAAGTGAAAAGTAGTAACATTTAACAAAACACCAAGCTGACTGGAGGGGTGGGAATGGACTCCAATCACATTTAGTCAATGGGGTTTTTCCATCTTCCCAAGTGTGTGTCCCTTATTAAGAAAGAAAGAAAGAATGGAGATTGGCAGGATGGGGGAGGAGAGGGTGGGCCGGAGGGAGTGAGGAGAGAAAGAGACAGAGGGGATTGTTTGCTTGAAGACAGAATGTCCATTACAACACTTCTGCAGCCATAGTGGCTCCAAGTGTTCTATCAAGAAATCAATAAGATTCTAAATTGTTACCAATCAATAAATATTTCTTGAGCATTTATTCTGTGTCAAAAATGACTTCACAAAGCTGAAATATCTTTCCTTTTAGCCCAGAGGACTTATTCATATGAGGTCTGTGGATCTTTAGAATGGTATCTGGTCTCGGTGAACTTAAAAGATCTGTGAGCAGCTACAGTTCTTTAAATAAGCAAATTAGTGAAACCAAGGAAAAAGCATGTTTAAAATGTGTACACACATAGAAACTCCAGAAAGATACTGTTGTATTACTACCAACAGTAAAACTAGGCTTTTTACTATTTGCTGGGTATTTATCATAGTGATTAAATTGCCACTAACATAAATTACATCTTTTGCTTAAAAAACAAATGGATGAGATAATAGGAATATCATCGAGCTTTGAAATTGAAGTTGATGTTATCCATCCATAAATTTTGAATCCAAGGACACAATTTCCTGACCACAGGTATAAAGAGACTCAACATTCAGAACCATGGTCTCAAGTGGTCAAGTTGGCCAATACCGGGTGAAGGTCAATACCTGGTGCAAGGGCAATATCAAAGAAGTTGCAGCAAGAACAACAGCTCCTTCTCATGAAGGAAAAATCATTACTAAAGCCCAATTAGAATGGCATTTCAAACAAAAGTGACTTCAGGTGTTCTGCCAATAATGAATTTTATTTGCATATTCCCACCAATAATAATTACGTATATTTAATAATATCCTAATAACAACTGGGAATATGTAAATAATATCCCTGATATCTAAGATAATAATATCCTTCAGATATCTAAATTGAGGTATTCATTATTGTACTTAAAGTTTACTACCAACTGTAGTGTTAACCACAAAACAGGTTAAATGACTTTGGGATTGTTCCTCTGCATTCTCATGAAATGTCTGACCCTCTTTTATATTAAAAATATTCTCATAAATTTTATCTATTTATTTTTCAGGGCTGGGGATTGAAATTCTCATTAATGTTAGATATTTACTGAAGTCACAGAAATCTTTTTTAAGTATCATCTTGGCACACCTCAAAATTGAGCATGTTTTTTGAATAATGAGTTTGGTGTCTTGAAAAACAACAGTCAGAAGGTGTTGAAGTTTGGATGTGATGTGTCCCCCAAAAGCTCACATATGAGACAATGCAAGAGGGTTCAGAGGAGAAATGATTGGGTTGTAAGAGTCAACCCAATCAGTGAATTAATCCCAGGTAGGATTAATGAAGTGGTAGGGTGTGGCTGGAGGAGGTGGGAATGGGGGTGTGGTTATGGGGTATATATTTTGTATCTGGAGAATGGAGACTCTCTCTCTCTCTCTCTCTCTCTCTCTCTCTCTCTCTGCTTCCTGATCACTGTGATGGAAGCTGCTTCCCTCTACCACCTCTCCTGCCCTGATGTTTATCCTTACCTGGAGCCCTGGGGAATGGAGCCGGCCTCTTATGGACTAAGACCTCTGAAACCGTGAAATAAACCTTTCCTCCTTTACAGTTGTGCTGGTTGAGTCATTTAGTCACAGCAACAAGAAAGCTGACTAAAACAGAAGGGAAGGGAAACATTAAATGATGTTTTTTTGTTGTTGTTTGCTTGTTTTTAAAGAACTAGGAACAAAACAGATGTGGCATACCTCTGACCTAATTAAGTAAATGCATATCAATTTCAGTTAACATCCCAGGAAGCCAGGCAGCTCACCATCACTGCTCCTGAGGGAAGCACACAGCTCTCCCTCTGAAGTACCCTTGCCACAGAAGTCTAAACAGAATTGTTTCAAGCCTCTAGATCCAACTACCAATTTATAGCAAATACAGAAAACAGAAGAACACAGGGGTACAACCAGCAAAGTCCTGACTGGAAACTCTGCAGGACAAACTAACTGGTTTCCTCAACAAAGAAAGGCAAGGGAGGTTAAAAAGGAAAAAGGGGGTGAGGCATGGAGGAAGGGATATAGAAGGAACCTATAAATCAAGAGACTAGAAAGACCCATCAACTAATCACAGTGTGTGGACATTATTTTGAATTCTCAATTAAATACAAAACTTAAAAAAATGTATATAACATTTTGAGACACTTGAGAATTTGAATGTTGAATAGATATTCAATCATATTAAAAATTATTGTCATGCTTTTAGAGTGATAATGCCTATAGTTAGGGTTTTTTTAAAAAAATCTTTATCTTAGAGCTGAAATGATATGATGCCTGGGATATGTTTCAAAACAATCTGGGGGAAGGAGAAGTTGGTGGGGTTCAGATGAAATAGTATTAATGATGAATTGATAATTATTAAAATGGGGTGATGGATACCTGAAATAAATGAATCTTCAAAAAGAGGCTAAAAGTTCTCTCTGATATGTGGATGCTGACACACAATAAAGGGGTAGGGGTAGGGAGGGGAAGAATAGAAATTCATTGGATTAGATAAAGAGGAATAAAGGGAAGGCAGGAGGATGGGAATGGGAAAGACAGTAGAAAGTATCGAACGTAACTTTCCTATGCTCATACGTGAATACATGACCAGTGAAATTCCACATTATGTACAATCACAAGAATGGGATCCTAATTAGAATAAGTTATAGTTCATGTTTGTATGATATATCAAAATACATTCTACTGCCATGTATGTCTAAAAAGAACAAATAAAAGCATTAAAAACTGTATGTGAAGTGCTGGAAATCATACCTCCAAAATTTGGATCCATGTGAAATTTTTAGACCTTTGAGAATGGGAATCCTCAGAGCATTTAAGTGTACCTGTTGCTTAGATTTTTCAGATTTAACTTGTGTGCATATCTTTAAGATACATGCATTGAACATGAAAGTGAAGTATATCCTAGGCCAAGGCTGCCGAATTCTGTGTACAGGCTGCAACTATACCTACAACTTGCCCTGACATCCTAGAGTTTCTTCCTTCACTTGCCCTTTGGGTTATAAGAGTCCACTGCTGTTGCCAGCACCAGGACTCTTCACCATTCCCGGTTGTTCTCCACGTACCTTTGTGAACACTCCCTTCTGTACCCTCTCCTTAATTGCCCTCTTTGAGTGAGCATGTTTGCTTTGGAGAGTAGAGATGAAAAACCAGGCAAGAGGACCTTGGGGAATTAGCTCTCCTGAGACCAGGCTGGATATGGTCTCAAACTTCCCAACATACTTTTTTAATCACCCCTAATTTTGTAGCAGAAGATATGACCATAAATAGAGATAAAGACTACACATTCCCAATTTTTAAAGTGCCATCAAGATTCTGTCTATAGTTAGCGTGACCATTTTCATTCATGTGAACATGGGTAGGAATTGTAGATGAGGTGTTCTTCATCCAGATATTTGACGCATTCTTAGTTTCTTGAATCTCCAATGAACATATCAAAACCAGCTCTGGAAGAGGACTAACAGAACCTGGGGCTAATTCCATAAATTGAATCTAATCCACGCTCTATGTCTGGCATTTAAGACCAATTAACTTCTCCTTATCTCTAAGTATCTTTTAAATGGGAATAACTTCATCTGAGTCTTGACTAAATTAAATAATAGTTTGCCTGACTTTTTTTTCTTCTCTGAAAGCACAAGATAATTATGAGAGTAGGTTTAAGTAAACAAGTTCTAAAAATAATGTATTTTTCAAGACTCTGCACTTATTGCCTCCCTATTGCTTGGCATTGAACTCTTGTCATGTTGGCTGAGTCTTGGGTCCTGAGAAAAGAACTCCATTAAAAAAACCAAACCATTGAATTTAAAAGACCCCTAATATTATTTGTTTATACTTTAATGTTAAACAGTTGCTTCAGGTTCTCCTTACTCACTGCTGCCTTTTCTTAGGAAAAAGCCATCATTTCACTGGTTTCATTGACCTTTGAGTATTGTCTTTATGGTGAAGCAACTCTTCCCACACAGTCACCCTCCAGCTGTCATTCATGTTGGATATTTTCTGCTACCACTGAATAGCAAAGAGAATCTGTGGGTAGAAGGTGAAGGAGGGGTGGGGAGAAAGACAGTAAGAGAGATGATTCTCTTCCAAAAGCCACATCCATGCTCTTTCCAGCAAACTGCTCTGACACAAGTCACAACATAGTCCACTGTCCACTCAAGCAAACCACAGCTGGCACAGAAGAGCAGGCCCTGGGTGTGGACTTGGAATCTCCAGTCTGTGTAGAGGCCCATCTGTTCTCCACTTTATGATCTAGGACAAACCATTTAACTCCTCAATGTCTGGGTCTCCTCAAGTAGGAACTGGAAAAAATACAGCTCAGCCCAGAAGTCACCCAAAACTTTGGTGAGACTTAAAAGAATTAACATGTGTTTTGCATGCTTTAAATGACCAAACTCAATGTGCTGTTATCACACTTCCTGTGGTTTTATTTAAGAGTTCCAAATCAGAGTAGTAAAAATATCTCAGTCACCTGCCATTCAGTAGTTTGGACTCTCTTATTTGAAAGACAATTTCATCTCCAACTAATCAGTCAGTTTCTCTCTTTCATTCACTCTCCTGCTCCCCTCCTCTGCTACACACAACACACATGCACATTCCCACCTGGGTGCACACACATACCATTTCCATTGGAGATAAAGGATGCTTTTTCCTGTTTTCCCTAAAAGACTTTTCCTTTGTCTTCAGGTCATAGTTGCTTACCCTCCAGTCTCTTGACTCACCATCTCAATTCCAGTTGCAGACTCCATGGTCAGAGATCCCCTGCTGCATGGGCATCTTGCTCAGTCCTCTGAGCTGAATGTCTGCTCTCAATCCATGCCTCTGAGCCCCTGTCCTTACAATCTTACCCCTCTCCCAGAGGGTCCTCTTGGTGACACAGAGCTTCTGTTTTCTTGAGAGGTCCCCTTTGTCCCCCTTTTGCTGAGATCCCTTTCCTTCCTAGGTCATCAGCCCATTATTTCTTCTTAGAAGACATTAGTTGACTATTAACACATCTGCATCTAATTAAAATTCCATTTTTCTCTGGTTAAAGTTTCCCTGAACACACCCAGACACCACAGTGATTTTTGAGAATTTGTTGCAAATAGATCCCTTAGTAACACTATCCCAACTTCTGTCTTTGCTCTCAACTTCTGTCCACTGAGACAGCCCTTCAGATTGCTGGTTCACAAGACAAAGCCTTGTTCAGTCTTAAAATCAGGAAGGATTGTGTTTTCCTTATGAATTGTTCTGGTTTTGATTCACAAATGTATGAACTGTGGCTTTCCCTATTCATTTTGGTAGTGAGAAACTTAGACCCAATTTTCCCCAAAACCCCATGTTATGGACTGAATTGTATCCCCTCAAGCTCATATGCTGACACCCTAATGCTCAGGACCTCAGTATTTGATTATATTAAAAGATAGACCTTAAACCAGGCAATTAAGATAAAATGAGGTCATCAGTGTGGGTCCTAATCCCATCTCCTAATGTCCTTAAAAGAAGAGCAGATTAGGACATATGAGGAGACACCAGGGATGTGAGCACACTGAGGAGAAATCATGAGCAGAGGGAGAAAGAGGGTGGCTTCTGCAAGCCAGAGACACCAGCACTGCTCACACCTTCTTCCAGGTTGCCAGCCTCTAGACCTGTGAAACAACACATTTCAGTGGTTTGAGACACCCAGTCTGTGGGATTGCTATGGCAACCCTAGCAAACTTATGTAAATGTTGGTACCAAGAAGCAGGATGCCGCTGTACTAAATACCTAAATTTGTGGAGGTGGGTTTGGAACTGGGTAGTAGGCAAAGCCTGGAGGAGTTTTGAGGTGAATGTTAGAAGAAGCCTAGACAGCCTTGAAGAGATTGTTAGTGGAAATATGGACTCTAAGCGGTGATTCTGTTGAGGCTCCAGACAGAAACAAGGAGCATGTCATTGGGCAGTGGAAGAAAGGAGAACCTTGTTAAAAATGGGAGGGAACCCACTGAACCATGTCCTGGAGTTCTGTAGAAGCTAGAAGTTGTGAATGACAAAACTTGAATATTTAGCTGAGGAGAAGGCTAAGCAAAAGGCTGAAAGCATGAGGAGGAAATGGATTTACAGGGGACAAGGATGGAATGTTCTGGATTGAATGTGACTCCAAAATTTTTAAGTAAAAATTCTCACCTCCAATGTGAAGGTACTAGCAGTGGAACTCTGGGAGATAATTAGGCTATGACGTAGAGCCCATGTAAAGGGGATTAGTGGTCTTACAAAGAGGACCCCAGAGAGCTCTCTCCTTCTCTTCCTACCACATGAGTATACAAGAGAATCAGCAGTCTGCACCTGAAAGAGTGCCCTCACCAGAACCTGACCCTGTATGTGGACTCTGATCTCGGACTTCACCTCCAGAGCTGGGAGGAATAAAGTTCCATTGTTCATAAACTGCCCAATCTATGCCGCTTTGTTACAGCAGCCCAAACACACAGAGTCCCCTGGTCTGATTCTGTTTGATATTATTGATATGTCCACACCTTTGTTTTATTCTATTCCTTCTCACTTTGATTAGACTCAGTTTAACTTACTGAGCATTTTGTATTCCATATGGTTTTGTGAGCTAATTTATATCCTCTGAAATAGGAAGGCTATAATCAAACCATAAAGAAATGAGCCCGAGGACCCTATGACTCTTTTCTATAGTTTCTGATCTTTACTACAGTGGATAGGTGATACCTGGCATCCTGGGGTACATGAAGTCATTTTGTGGGATGTTTTGCTGTGGGTTTTATAAGAAGAATTTGCACTCTGTGTACCACATGTTATTGGTGTACCGGCTTCTTAAACAACCATAGTATTCCTCCCATACTTATTCTCATTGCTTTTTTTTTTAATAAACGATTAACACTTGGTGTCAGACCGATGAAGATTTTGAAGATTTTTAAAAACTAATTTCTAGTTGCCTTATTTATAGGAAGAAGAAGTTGCGATTTTTTTCAATTTCCATTCAATGTCAATATTGTGAGAGTCACAAACAAAACAAGAGGGTCATTTCTATAGGAGAAATAAGAGGAAGGTTATAGGGAGAGACAGGCTTTTTAGGCAAGTTGATGAAGAAATGAAGTTCTGGGCCCCATGTGCACCTTGAAGACCTTGAGTTCTGTAACCACAAAGGTCATACTCACTTGTAGTTGTCCTTATAAAGTCTAGCTGCCAACCCTGGCTGATGCAGGCTACCTCCAGTCAGTATTGGTGAACAGTGCAGAGAAAATGGGTTGCTACATCAGTCTATTTCCAAGATGCATTCAGAGTGATGTAAATGTCCTTCGAGCATTGGCTTCCATTGTTAGTAATGACCCAGCATTAGAGGGTTCTGCAAAAATTATCATCAAGACTTATAGGGTGAGCAGATATTGATCTTTAAGAAATAATATTGGCTCACAGAGATATTCTGATAATTTACTTTTGAGTAAAAAGGGGCAGGTTTGCTACTGTTATAAACTTTAAAATAATCTTGTCTTTAAACCAGACATGATTTCCAAATGGGGCCATGGGACAGAGTAGCCACACCCAAATATGTTTCGTGAAGGTGCTGTGCTTTCTTTGTCTAATATTTTTCTAGAATTTTCAACCTCATTGTATGTGATAATTCCTACCTGACTGTATTATACTAAACCATGTTCTTTTCTTGCCTCCAGCTGTGGTAATGGGAAATAAACAAGGCTGATATTTACAACTCCATTTTCTTACTTGCTGAAATATTCTGTGATTTTGTTCCCTGATTGGATTCACACAATTACTGGTTTGCTATTTTCCAGGCTATTGAGTTCAGGTTGCAACTAGATCAGAATTCGACAGTCAGGGTTGCTCACCAGAATGATACCTTCCGGTGGCATAATTCCCACATTATCGTCACTGATTTCCAATAGCAAAGGGCAACCTAATTTTTAGATCTCAGAGCACACTTACATATGTTTATTACACCTAATGTGGAAGACTTTTTTGTAAAGTAACTACAAGTAAATGAGAGACTATTTGTTCAAGCGTGTACCTTCCAAATCACTCTTTAGGATGTTTTTACTACTTCTGAAAAAGAAAAAGTATATGAATCTGCACATGTTTAATTCTGAGGCTTTGGTGTGGTAATAAAAGGGTGATTTGACATTATATTATTCTGTAATACACAAAAAACTTTTTTGTGTTAGGTACCATAGACAAGAGCATGTAAGAATATTTGCAAAGATGATATGTTAGTTCTTTTTCTGTTATTAGAACAAAACACCTGAGGCTGCCTAACTTTATAAAGTAAAGAGGTATGTTTAGCTCAGTATGGGAGGCCAAAAGTCCAAAGAGCATAGCACCAGCTCTGGTAAAGGCCCCATTACTGATGGAGGACGCACATGTGGAAAAGGAAATCACATCTAGAAATAGGAAGCCAGAGAAAGACTGGAGTCCCACAATCCCTTTTAAGAACATGTCACCAACTGACCCAAGAACCTCCCAACCTTGCCACACTGAGGAACAAGCTCCCAACACAAAAACCTTTGAGAAACAACATTCAAAATCTAGCAGATGCTTTTTGTCAGTTCTGTAGTAAAAGGGTGCTTTTCACCTGGTGTTGAGAGACATTTTTGAGAGATTTCCAAGTGGCAATTATTGTGGAGTGTTTTGTGTGTGTTTGTGTGTGTGTGTGTGTGTGTGTGTGTGTGTGTGTTGAGATCACTAAAAGAATTCATATTGCTGAAATGTATTCATCTCTTCTTTGCCATAGGTTCACATTAAAATCTGGGGAAAGAATAAAGGCTAAGTTACAAGAGGAAATGAAGCTGGGTTGTGATTTGCACAACTCACATAGATGTGTCAAATCTTGTTTGGTCCACTGGCCGCTGGAGAACGTGGCGTGCTTATGTTGGTGTTACTAGGCTGACTTTGTTCAGGGATTCTGAGGAACTGTCCAGCATTCTTTGAAGTACTGAGTAGCATCAGTTCATCTCAAAGATCACTTGTGTCTAGTAGCAAAAGGTCCAGAAGTCAACGTCTGATATATGTAACTTTAAACTTGCAAAAGAAGAGAATTGTATTCATTCTGGGGCGCACCTTGGGGTACATAAATGCTCTGACACCTTCATGAATCAGTATGAGCTTTATAGAGTCTTTAGTGACTGGACTGATAAAAAACAGCAAAAATGCTACAGAAAACATTCAATACTTTCCCTTTTCCTTTATTTGGTGTACTACAGTGTGATCTCTAAAGTACATTTAAAATAATATCAAGAGATACCTGATATATTCAGCTATATAAAATTTAAAGTTCTTCTTATTTAAAGCTTCCATGACATGGGTTTGTCTTTCCAGACTGTTCTCAGCTCCATCCCCCATTCCTATATATCCCAAAACTTAAATTTTAAACCATTACTTTCTATAAAGTTCAAGGTGAGAAAGAGAAAAAAAAAACCCATTTCACATGCTTCAGTAAAAAAACTACTATCGACATTGATTTTGTCATTTACACACGTTAAAATCTAAAAACCAGTATTTCCCCAAATGTAAGGAATTGAAATGAATAATTTCCAAGTTGGTAGTATTCCCTCAACTCTTATAGTTTTGAATTTATTGCTCATTCTGCATTTTCAAAGCTTTTGGTTCAGTTGCTCAAAACATGCATTTAAAAAACAAATCCTTTTTATAAGTTCCCTTAGGCTTGATCATGAGTCACTTGAAATAGAATCAAATTTCCCTCAGAGTGTATTTTTCCACTGTTGTTGGAAGAAATGGATAAAATAAGAAATTGGGGAATCAAAGTGAGTAAAATTCATTTTATTAAACCACAAGCTTTTCAAATGCATTTCTAAAAATCTTATAAGAAATATCAGTTTTTCACATTCCAATTTTTTGAGAAAGAATAAAGAATAAATGTAGTATATTCTCATATGTCTTCATAATTTGCTGATGTTATTAACAACATCATTTTCCATGTCAGACTCTCTGTCATTCAAATACTTAATTCTGCTCTCATTGAAGGATGATGGTGTATCTTAAATGACAAAGGCTTAGAATATGCTGCTACTATTTACACTGAAAAGTTAGGTATATAACTGTGAGATATGACAAGGAGCTATATAAATAAACAGATCCTTGGGGAAAATTACATTTTATTCCTAATTTCTAGCCCAGTACCAAACACAAAGAAAACCTTCAGTAGAGATTTGTTGAATGAATGAATCAGTCCTATTTTTAGTATGTTAGATATCATAACCCAATCATTAGAGCTATTAACTTGAGCTACACACACACACACACACACACACACACAACCCTTCAAGATTTTATACAATTTTCACATTTTCTTGATTTGGGAATTAAATTCAAAATTCTAAAACTCCTTGAGAAATGTTTGGTTTTAAAGAAAGACTTCTCCCTGGGGCAATTTATTCTGGTCTTACAGTAAAAGTCCTTATCCACATTTCCAGACCTCTCATAAACCTTGACATGGCACTGTCCTGTGTCAATTTTCATGCTTCATCATGAGAACAAGATGAGTGATGTTGCATTAAAGGGCTTTCTGTTAATTCATAACCTTTGAAAGCCACTGGGTCCCAAATATAGTGACATTATCTCTGGAATTCTGCCTTTTGATCTACAATACATTTTATAATTAATCTGCACAGAATGAAAGATAAGCATTAAGTCATTTTGCATCAACAAACTAAGCAAGAAGTTAGAATTAGATGATCTAACATTTTGCCCTGAATCTACCATAGCCAAATGCAAAATATGGTATTGATAAGGGTCAAACTGTCAAAGAACAAGATAAATCAACACTAAGAATAGAGAGAGAGAATCATGGAGAGCTCGAATAATTGTTTCAACAAGGAAAGGCCTTTTGGTATAAACAACAAGCAACAACTCTGTTGGGTAACAAAGGCTTTAAGGTTGAATTTTTTTTTAACTTTCATGTATTAGATTCCCTGAATAATAAAACTAATATCCTATTAATATGAAACCACTAATGCCATAATGAGTGTTATGAAGTATTAAAATCATTATCCACTGAGATAATGCTAGATAATCACTAAGCTGAGTGAATGCTGCAGTCTGAACCCACAGTGTGTTCAGTCCATCCATTTGGGAAGATTGGTCTCAAGTGCTTATGGCCTATTTTTATAGCATGTTTCCATGACAAAGTCCCCAAATAAGCAGAAATGACCATCTTTATTTTATCTTTTAAGGAAATGATATGCAAAAAGCATGATCCACTTACCAGTGCTTCAAAGTACCACAAGAAAACCAAAATTCACTGTTTGGACAGTTATTGGGTCCAAAACAATGGGTAGGTTATTTTTTTTTCTTTAAATTTTAGTTTTGCAGCTTTACAGTTTAAGGCATGGTACTGCCACTTGAATTCAGAAATTAAATACAGCAAATGCAAATCCATAGAAATTCTGAGTGCTGCATCCACGTAAAGCATCATTAATGCTTTTTATTACTCATTGATTCTCTCAACAGACCTTGACATTGCCTTTCAAGTCAGTAGAAGAGCAAGGTAAGAGCCAGGTTAGCCTGTCTTACTGGTGACTCCATCTCCAGATTAAAAGATCTTTGCTCCACTCAGCCCTATGGACCCAGGAAATCAGCAATTAGGGACAATAATTACCTCTGAAATAAGTTTTCTTGTTTACAAACTTCAGAGGATATCTACTGCTCCCTAATAGTGCCTTAAAAATTAAATGTGTGTATATGTATAAAATGTTAACATAATATGTATAATGTATATGTTGCATATAACATCTAAAATATATTTTATATTCCTACATATCAATATGTAATACTGAAAGTGGCTTCATAAGAAGTCACTCAAGGTCTTATCCTTTCTATCTGTCAAAAGTAGTTAATATTGTTTTATATTTGAATATTTTTCCTCAAGGTTTTTTACTGCTATGCTTTTTGTTTGGTGTGTGTGTTTGTGTGTGTGTGTGTGTGTGTGTGTGTGTGTGTGTGTGTGTGAGATGCTGGGAATTGAATCCTGGGCCCTGTGTGCTAGGCAAGTGGTTTGCAACTAAGTTACATCCCCAGTTTATTTTATATTTAAATATTTTAAATATTTTATTGCATTGAAACTGTTTAAAGAATACTATAAAAATTTAAAAGTCAACTTCTGTTTTCAGATCATTTACACTTAAATGAGAATTTTCCTGTTGTTTCTCTCCATCTTCCACTCAAGAGTCCAAATTTAAGACTTCAGAGGTTAGTGCAGAAGGTGAGTGATAGAATTGAACAAGTGATCTGGAAAAGCTCAGGCCAAAGTTGCTTTTCTCCCAGTTCTCAGAACTTTTCCCATTATTTCACCTAGAAAAACTTGTTTCATTATGATACATTCCAGATACTTTTAAAGAATGTGCACAGATGAAATGAATAAACTCATTCATGATTTCCTGAATTCTCTGCAGAGAGGTCTTCAGTCAGATGATATAAATTTATTGGAAACTGTTCATTCTCATCATAGATGAGCCATATAAAACAATGTTGGCCATCACATGAATTCTAGAATTATAAACATTTGAATTTGAGTTTTATTTTTCTCTGGTAGAATGTGTCTCTGAAATTTCTCAGAAATCAAAACTGAGAGGGCTAAGCTTCTTGTTGAGTGCTCGCAAGCACTGGATTAGCAGGTAAAATGAGAATCACGCTTTGATTCGCTGGTGAGCATGTGGGAACACGTGGCTGCATCCCCAAGGCTGGGAGTGATGTCGGTTTTACCACTTCCTTTCATGGTGTGATTTCATATTTTTGACATGAGAAAAATAAACCTCCTAACAAAAACCATTTGCCTTTAAGCAAATCCAATCTCTTTTCGCAGATTTGTACAGGTCTCAAACATCTGACTATCAATGACAATAACAACTTTGGTTCATTTCCTTCTCCTTCCAAGATTTGATCATGAAGCTCACAAATTCTGAAGGCATTTTAATGTACTATGCTACACTGTTAGCTGCCAGTCTAGATTTAATCCCTTGCAATTTCTGCAAATTAAAGCTGAAAGTAGATGCTCATAGCATCCAGTGAGTTGTCATTTCCTTCTTTTTCTCTTTCTTTTTCCTCTCCTTTTATCCCTTCCTTCCTTTTTGCCTTCCTATTTCTTCACACCCTTTTTTCAGAACTCTGAGTGGCCATTATTACTGTCTAGACTTGTAGACTTTTCTCATAACAGTACACTTAACAGAACAAATGTTCTGTTGAAGTGTTGTGCCTCAAGGGGTATTTGCTTTGGTTCCTGCTTTCTATACTACCTAGAACTCAGCCCTCATGTGAAAGATTTTTTAAAAACTTATGCTTTTTATGCTTTTTTTATTACAAGGTAAGTTTTGGGTCCATTTGAATCTGTTGGATTCAAAATACCTTAATGAAAATAAATTAGTTTTTTCAGATAGAGTCTAACTAGCTGAATTGAGGACAATGGCTTTAAGTCACCTTTCATTCCATTCTGGGAAGGGAAATGGAGGAGCATTTTGCTCAGAGAGCAGATGGCCGATAATGTGGAGACAGTGCCCTGGGCTTTTCCCGTTGCCTTTGTCTCTTCATGATGTAGCAATTTCTCTTAGTTTTGCTCATATTGTTCATCTTGTTAGCATTTTCATATTTTCTAGTTTCACTTATACTGCCATTTAAGTCAGACTCAACACTGATCAAGGAGGCCGAGGGGGCTGATGAACTGGTCTTAGGGAGTATGTAGGATTGGCTAAAGATCTATCACTCTAATTTCCATTTTAGAGTTTTAAATGACACTTACTAATTCCATATAAAGGAAAATAGATTCATCAAGACATTCTGTATATACTCAATGACTCCTCTCACCTGGGCTGCAATGTAAATTCTAGGAGTTGCATACCAGAGTTGTATCTCTTGAATGATGGTAACCGGACATTCAGTATTGTCTCCTACTTCCAATTTAAAGTATTTTATTCCTCATAAGTATTTTTGATCAATATTTCAAAACACACAGCAAATAGATCCATATTATCTATTTAAATTAAACAGTACCATAACATGAATGTAGTCCCCTCCCTGAGAAACATCAGAGGTATGGTTTGCAATCTCTCTGGGGAGGACTTCACCATGGAACAAGTAAGACCCAATGAAATCAAGGTGATCACATGGTGGTTTGAAGCATCACAAAAGTATCTCAGAATTGGATAGACTTAGATCCAAATCCCTCTTTTCCCACTTGCCATTATGTGAATCTGACGTTGTTGTGAGCCTTGGTTTGCCAGTCTGTTAATTGGGAATATCTACCCTTGCCTTATAGGGTTGTTATGAGCATTAAATAAAAAGAGAGATAGAGGCAGGAGGGGCAAAGAATAGTGGCTCACACTTAGTCAATGCAAACTTAGAACTATAATTATTTTGATGCAATGAAATTATTTTAATTTATGAGGAACTTAAAATACTCATTCACCAGAGAATGTGATGGAGCTTTTCAGGCAGCTCAATGCCATCTCACTTCAAGAACAGAGCCCTTCCCAACTCTACTGAACCCATTGCTACCTTATCCAGGTGGAGCACCACCTTATTCAGAAGAAATGAAATGTTTCAACCATTCGGTCCTTTGTCCTTTCTACATTAATGCTCTTTAAAAGTGTCCTTTAAAAAAAAAAAATGGGAAGAGTTGAGCCATCGGGAAGGGAGGAAGGAAGGAAGTGTTCAGTGGTGGTTGGCGGTTTCAGATAAAGGTGGTGTTCTGTTGCTCCAGTGGGGGTTAAATCCTCGGTATCCTAATAATCCCCCCAGTACACACACACACATATAATTGTGTAAATAATCCCAGCCCTTGGTAGTCACAGACATGTCCTATCCAAAACCCTTTACGAATTCAGACCAGGCAACTGAATCACGTTGCAGCTGAAATCTGGTCTCTGGATGGTTTCCTTGCTGAAGCAACGCCATTACAGAGAGTTTCAATAGCAGAAGAGCTCACTGGCACGCTTGTTAGCGTCTTGCTCCAGTACCCAGAAAAATTGATTCTTTTAGCAGGTCAAATTATTTTTGTATTTTTCTTTTTTCATGCATGGTAACTCCATTCTTTTACCTGGTCAGTTCCTTTAAGAAAGATCCAGTTAGGGGAGCTGCATCTTATTATCTTCTGCCACTAATGCATGGTGCAAAGACAGTTTAATTCTTAAGGAGAGAATCATTTAAGTGTGACCTATTGTGTTAGTCTGGATGCTTTTCATATTAAGCACCAAGAGTTAAAGAGGTCTTTAATTTGTCTAAACCACATTGATAATTTACACTGAACTTAAAGTGCCCACTGCTTTTTCCAATCAGCTCAACAATTCCCAGATTTTCTAAGGTGAATTTTAAATAATACCAATTCCTTAGCTAATGTCCCTAATGGAATGCCTAGTCTAATATGATGCTCATAGAAAGATTTTTCACAAGGCTAAAATGATTTCCAAAAATTGTGTACTTGTTACCTTAAAGAGATTCCACCTGATTATGATTCTTATAACTTAACTTCAGCTCTGATCTACATTCACTCATTAACAGTGTTATCATGGTTGTCCAAATGCACAAAAGCAGAATAATTTTAGAATTATGGTCTACAGAGCTCAGGTTTGAGGCACTGCTCCGGCTCCATGATGTATGCATTTGTTGTTCAAATAATGCAACCTAAATAGAAAGGGAGTATGAGAGATAAAACTGATGAGAGATAAAGCATAGAGCTCATAACTGACCCCTGGAAATGTACAAAGGCGAGTTGAAAGACATCAAAATAATTAACAAATTAAATACTTGGTATGAAAGATATTTTATCAGTATCATCTTAACTGAATCTTCAAAATGCCTAGAAAATATATGTTATTTTTATCCTACTTGAAAAGTAAGTCATGGAGAGATTATGAATTGCCCAAATTTTCAAAACTTGAAAGCAGCAGAGCTGAGAGTCTGCCCATCTAACATCAATGTCCATGCCCCCAACCACAGTGCCCGCCCGCCAGCCTTCTAACGAGAGTGAACTCAGGTTGTGGGTGGCCATAACTGGGGCTTCTGTTTGCAAATACTGACAGTGGTGGGCTAGATCAAAGGTGGCATCTGGTCCTAAGTTATACATCTAATAACCATAATGAGGTTTCATCCAGCATGATCCTGCCGCAATTTGTCAGGTATATTCTTGGCCAAGAAGCACCTGTCGTGTTGTGCTCTATCATGGCATGGTCCTTTGATTTGGATCATCTATTGTGACTGAGATTAACATGAAAAAATATATTTAAAACAAAGTTGTTTGGGGGAGGTCATGGCTTTTAGGTTTCTTGTTAGAGCTTCTGTGAGCTCAAATCCTGCTTTTTGTCAGCTGCTTGATTGTCGTGTTCCATTATCATTAGGCTTGTTCTGAAACCTGTGGGATGAATGGGAAGAAACACAAATCCACAAGGGATCTGGAAAGTCTTCTGCCTCCAGTGATCTGTTTGCAAAATCTTCTCATGCAGAGGACATTTCTCTAGACTTGAGATGAAAGGATTTAGAGCCAGAACTTGATGGACATACCTTACTTTATCTTTCATCCCCACTCCCTCCAAAAACTAAGAGTGGCCCATTTCTCTCCAGTCAGGTCAATGTATACTTAGCAAGGCTAAAAATTGGAAGAACTATCTCTACTTCTCTGACCCAAAAATAATGAAATAATTAAAACAGGAGCATGGTTTTAAAAATTAATTAGAAAATAATCCAGAAGTGAAATTTACTAGTACAAATTGGCCTTGTGTCTGATGATCCCTTCAGCTCTGAAAGATATTTTAATTATACTAAGTTATATAAAAGTTGGAGTGAGAGGCTTCGCTCTGAATAAATGGGCAAGGAAGCCTGTCATGGAGCTTCATGTCCATTCCCCATCTTCTACTCTTCTTCACCCAATCCTCAACCGGCCCCACGAGGCCCTTCCAGGGCTTTATCTATTTTTTTGGAAAACTCCAAAATTGACAAAATGGTGGTGGGGCAGAGGTGATGAACCTGGCTCTCAGATGTTTGTTAGACAGTTGAGTAAATACAATCTTCTGGGTTATTTTTCTTGGGAGTCACAGGTGACAGACCAATTGGCAGTTTTCTCTGAATGGAAAGCAAATGGTCCCTCTTTACAATTCTAGTGTTGGAAGGGCTAGAGGTGTAGAGGGCTCAGTGTAGACTGCCTGCTTGGCATGGACAAGGCCTCCAGAGATGTATTTCTGGCTTAGGGAAATTGAGAAAATAAATGTTTGCTGTTTTAAGACACAAGGTTTGAGAGTCCTTTGTTAACCCATTAACTAATTCATGTTCCAAAGAGGAATGACAATTTTTGGGTACTAGAGATTAAACGTAGGGGCACTTAACCACTGAGCCACATCCCCAGCCTTCTTTTATATTTTATTTAGAGGAATGACATTCTTAATCCTCTTTCCTATCCTTCCTCTTCTTTGTCACTTGCTCCAACCTCCCTGCCTCCTGCCAAAGGAAACCAGATGTATGTGTGTAGTAAATATAGACCAGAATACAATGTGCAAGATGTGCTCAATATGACCCCAGCTTCTCTCACTACAGCCTGGCAGAAAAACCATTACCTTTCACCTCATCTTCAAGAGAAGAGCCCTAAAGCAACTACTCAAGCAACTAGGCAGCTTCCCGTGGTCAAAATCAGCTGCCAAATCTTTGTCAAGATCACAATAGCTCCTACACCAAGCTTGTGTGTCCCAAGGAATTTTTTATGTCAAATTTTATGTTAAAGTGTATCAAGGCATGGTTATAAACCCACTTAAAGACATCAGTGATGGAAGGTCAAGGGGTACAAAGGAAGATAGACATAATTTTAATTCATAATTTTGGGCTTTGAAGGACAACATATTCTCATTGGAGTGAACTTTAATACCATTTGAATAATTACAAATTCACATTTATTCATTAATGTTCTTTATACCACCAAACATAAACTTGCCTTGTAAAAGCAAGATAATCTATCATTCCATATGTTTGAATATATGCCAATCAAATCATCCCTCCAATACCCACAGCTCATGTTAGAGTCCTCAGAAGTAAAGCCCCCATAGGATGCCTTGTTCTTCCCTCCCTCTTCTGGCCAGACCCTCTCTGCATGAATTTGATTCACAACAGCCCCTACTTGAAGGCAATACCCACGGCTCATATTGCAATCTTCAGAAGTAAAGACCCTGAAGGCCCAGTTTTTTACTCTCCCATCTGCCCAAAAGGGAAACAGGTAAAATCAAATGGGCGTATGGAGAATGGCTCTACAGTGTTCCCCAAGGGTATGGGTGAAAGGTGGGGAATGTTTCCCCACCTTTTCTCTCCTTGTCACAACCAGACTTGTCACTGATGGAAGGCCAATTGTACTGAAGACATGAAGTCATTCTTTACCAAGTCATGCTCATCCTATCTTAGCAATGGAGGGTTCTCCACGGTGTGTGTGTGTGTTTGGGTATCTCAGGGCCCTGGTCAGTACTAGTCCTTCCCACCTTCCTGAACTCCAGAAACATTTAAAGGGAGGCAGAGTGACTGGGAGAAGAAACCAAACACTACCACTGATGAACTGCAATCTGAGACACATTATTACATTTCTTGAAGCTCAGTTTTTTATCTACAGACATTTACCCTGCCAACCTCACAGATTTTTGGGAAGTTTAAAATCATGGAGGAGAAAGAAATTTAAAATGAGATAGAGACATATGAAATATATTGTGGCAATTGAGGGTCTCAGTGAAAGGCTTATCAAGAAGTACTAGTGAATAAATGTAAACTTCATTGCAGTAGTCACAGCAGCCTTAACATGCCAAAACCATGACCCTTTAGAAGTATCACCTTTAGATTTTGAAGGAGTCTCCAATAAATGATAGAGACATAGATGATAGATAGATAGATAGATAGATAGATAGATGATAGATAAACAGGTAGATAGATAGGTAGATAGGGAGTTGGCATCTCAGCATCAAGGGATATCAAAGTTTCCATTCTAGTGGGAGATACAGATGATAAAGTCAACTATGTATAATATGTTAGAAGGAGAAATGCGCTATGGGGAAAATTGGATTGGGAAAAGCACTTAGGGAATGTGAAATGTGCATCATTGTCAAGATCGCCTTCCTTAAAGGGTGACAAATAAAAGCATATGGGATCCTTCTTGAACTTGAATGCCAGTCACTCATTCAGCAAATATTTATTAAAGGCTTTCCATATGCCAGGAGTATTCTATGTTCTGGGAAGAACCAAAGTGATTAGTGGGGGGAAAAGGTGTTTAACCTGAGTTAACTTTGAAAAATGGTGTTTTAACTGGAAACTGTAAGACTAAAGATAAACAAAGTTACACTGTGTTTACTGTACTCAGCAAACCTTCTCACAGGGGTATAGGCTAACAATTATGAAATTTCTGTACATATATATTGAGTTGAACAAATAAGTAAATGGATGGTTCATGGTGGGAACAAAATTTCTCATCGATGAAGTAATAATTTACAGATAAGTAAGGAGGGAAGCTAGAACAAGCTATGTACTCAGGGATTCAACTCAGAGACATCATTGTGAACTCATGTCATGCTTTGTAAAGATACAGATGGATGGAGAAAAATTACAGGCATGTGTATATAAGTGGATTAATAAAGACATATGCAGGGCTGGGTTGTAGCTCAGTGTAGAGCGCTTGCCTAGTACATGTGGGGTGCTGGGTTTGATCTTCAGCACCACATAAAAATAAATAAAATAAAAGTATTGTGTCCATCTACAACTAAAGAAAGTTAAAAGAGAGAGGAGAGAGAGAGGGGGAGAGAGAGAGAGACAGGAAATTCTTAGCTCTCTGGACCCAGAAGCAATGACATTTCAGTATCAATTAGCACACCAGTGCCCAGATCTTGGTTTCCAGTGTCACTTCTCAATAAAAGGAACCAGGATTTCTTGGAGAAATGATTCTAAGGCTGAAGCAGGAAATATGCCAGATAAGCCTGGAGCATTTTTTTAATAACAAAAAGTGAGGAAGTGCTTAAAGGACAAAAGGATTAGGGCATACTTTATGTACATAGGACACAATCTAGTAGAGCCCTCAGGGCCCAGACTGGAAAAATTTTAGCAACAAAATAAATAATATAATACAGAATTACAACCCAGAGAATAAGTAAAAATCAATGGATCCATACTAATACAAATAATTTAATAAATAAATGAATGGCAGGGAAGAGATATATCTCCCATGCCAAAAACAAAACAAAACAAAAAAAAAAACAAATAGTTTATGTAGACATTTCTTTCTCAAAGAGGTGGAGCTCCTCTCCTCAGGCAAACTTCTAGAGTGGGGGCTGTACTGACTAATTTAATTTAAAAGAGTGAAGCACATGAGTGGGGCAGGGGACCTTCAGCCAGGTTAATATCATCAGTGATAAGTCGTGTTGGCATTCTGCATCCTTAGTAAGATTTATTGGGAAGGTGCTTTACCTTTGAGATTTTCCTCCCTGAAACCCATTAACTATAAGAAAACATCAGACAAACTCAAATTGATGAATTATTATTATGTGGGTACAAAACACCCACATAATACGTCTCAAAATTGTCAAGGTCCTCTAAAGCCATGGAAAGTTTAAGAAACTGTCATAAAACAGAGGAACCTAAGGAGGCGTGACACCTGAATGTACTAAGAACCTTAGATGGGATCCTGGAATAGAAAAGGCACCTCAAAGAAAAACTAATAAAATCCTCAGAAAGTACAACGTTCAGTTAATAATGACATTCCAATGCTGGAATATACCATAGCAATTGGCTGCTTCCTATATAGGAACTGCCTATACCATCTCTATAACTTCCTATAAATCATAAAAGTTTACTTAAATTTAACAACAAAAAATGAATGTCAGGCACTACCCTTGTCCTTATCAAACAAGGACTAGTCAAATAGTCAAAAACATTTCACTGGAAACTATGGTGAAGCATCATTGGAAGCATCAAGGAAGCCAAGCACAGGGGCCAGGGAAGAAAACAATAGAGGTATGGAGATTGACCTCCTATGTCAGGAAGGAAAGCCTCCCTGAGAATGGCCGTTTGATCTGCAGAATGAGATGAAAAGGCTTGGGGTAGGAGTCGGGGGCTACTGCATGCCAAGGAGAGAGCAGGTGGGAAATTCTCCCACTCTGGTCTGGATAGAGTTTCGGGGCTTAATTTCCTGATGTACTCCAGAGGTTAGAAAATCAAAGGATTTTCAGGGCAAGTTACTAAAACTCTTTGCTGAAGTTTGCTAATATGGAAAATGGCAATAATAACTTCTACTTTGCAATGCTGTTTAAAGAACTGAATGATGGGCTGGGGATATAGCTCAGTGGGTACAGTGCTTGCCTTGTAAGCACAAGGCCCTGGGTTCAATCCCCAGCACCACAAACACACACATACAAAAAATGAATGAGACAATGAACATAACATGCACATAATAACAGCATGCTATTATTAATTATTATGATATTATTAACATCAAAAAAGTGAGGAGGAATAAAACTGAGGGACAGCCAGGTGCATGCCTGTAATCCCAGTGGCTTAGGAGGCTGAGGCAGGAGGATCTCGAGTTCAAAGCCAGCCTCAGCAACTTAGCGAGACCCTAAAGCAGGGTCTCGGTGAGACCCTGTCTCTAAATAAAATACAAAATAGGGTTGGGGATGTGACTCAGTGGCGGAGTGCCCCTGGATTCAATCCCTGGTACCAAAAAATAAAAAAAAAAAAAAACCCTGAGGGGCTTGATGGGATTATGTCTAAATTTTCTTCCAGCTATAGGATTTGATGGTCCTCTAGCTATAGATACTGCATAAAGAGAAGAGAACATTAATTATGAAAAAAGTGACATGATAGTACCCATGTAAATATAGTCGTCTTCTACCTGAACACCTAAATTTGATTCAGAGCTAAAATTCTCTGAAAAGAAAGATTCAAAATATATTCAAGGGAATAGGAATATTAACACGATGTAAAAATCCAAACAAAAGCATGACAAATCAGGTCATTCTTAAGAGAAGCAGAATAGGTAGAAGAATTCCCCCCTCCTCCCAGGTTCAATTCAAACCAAAAACAAGTGCTTTTATAATTTTCTCACTACTCAACAAAAATGAAACAACTTCAAAAGACTATGGCTCCTCTGAATCCAGTTGGTACCATCAATGATTTAGACATGATATTTGTGGACATAATTAGAATTGCATTGGGGTGTCACACCTGCACAGAACAAATGCAGAGGTAAAGCTAAAGCTCCTCCTCGGGAGCCACGTGATGCCCGCCCACGTAGACTCTCAGGAAATTGAAATTTAAGTTGTGAGGAAATTCACCACAGGCCAGAGACAAGACCAGAAGGCATTGGATAGTTCCTTTTCCTTCCTAAACCACATCACCCCTAAGCCACAAAACCCCCCAGGAGTGTAAGATCTTTATGATGATTCATCATAAAATGAAGTCCTGTCCTGTTCATAAACCCTGATTATAGAAAAGAACAAGCTAAAAGCCACAGTCATGAAATATCCCTGGCCAGCTGTGGTGGTGCACACTCGTAATCCCAGTGACCTGGGAGGGTGAGGCAGGAAGATTGCAAATTTGAGACCAATCCTGGTGACATATGAGATTCTGCCTCAAAATAAAAATTTTTGAAAGAGCTGGGGAAGTAGTTCAGTGGTTGAGCACCCCTGGGTTCAATCCCTAGTACTACCAAAAAAAAAAAAAAAAAAAAGGGAAGTATCTCCAACCAACAGCAAAAACATGTTCAATTACAATAAAAGTTCTTCCAGCTTAATCTAAACCCAGCTATATTGTAATTTCCTCTGAGAAATTGTCTAGGGGTAGGGTGAAAGGGTTAAATCTGTGAAGCAATTAATTTTTCAGCCACCAGCTGTGGAATCCTGGGTAATTACTGTGGCTTACTCCAGACCACACCTTAGATAAACCTGTAATGCTGGAGTTTTCTGCAAACATTTTCTTTCCTGCAAGCTGTGGCTTGTCTCTTTCATATATTTGTCCTATGTTTTCAACTTGATTTTCCAGTGGCTAGTTTATACTTGGTAGAGCCAACAAACCAGGGTCTGTTGATTTAGCTTCGTATCTTCATGGTGAGACGGCCGTGCCAGCTACGTGGTAACGAATGTAGTCAGGCAAGATGAACTATTTTTCTACTATAGGAATAATGTTTTTTAAAAACAAGATAGAGGAGGAGCTGGTTCAGTCAAAGGTGATGATTTAGTTTCCCTTGTTTCATTCACTACTTTTTCAAGTATTATAGACTTTACATGGGACTGCAATTTTAGTCTCAATTCACTTCTTAATGAACATCTAATTTTTCTCATTTTAAGATTTTAAGTTTCCTTCTGTGTATGGCACAAGAGCTCTGTCTAAGGAAAGGATGAGGTGTGTTCTTGGCATGACAAAGTAAGTGTCCTTGAGAGGCCCATTTCTATCCTGGTACTCTATGGAAAATGGAATGAGAGTCGGATTCATTGTTGGGTCATCAATCTGGAGAGCTCAAGGCAAAATAGCTTGTGTTTTAGGTTTTAGTGGCTACTAACTACAAGTGATTTCTTAAGCTGAATGTTTCCTTGAGGAAAAAACAAAACAAACAAACAAAAAAAACTCATAGAACATCAAGGTCCAAATGGGGACATATCTTTTGGTTTTGAAAAGAAAAGTGGTATTCCCCCAAAAACCAAATAACCCGATCAATAAATGGGTTAAGGAACAGAGATTTTATCTCATTCCAGTCAGAATGGCAATTATCAAGAATACAAGCAATAATAAGTGTTGGCGAGGATGTGGGGGAAAAGGTGCACTCATACATTGTTGGTGGAAATGCAGATTGGTGCAACCACTTTGGAAAGCAGTATGGAGATTCCTAAGAAAACTTGGAATGGAACCACCATTTGACCCAGTCATCACACTCCTCAGTTTATACCCAAAGGACTTAAAATCAGTGATGCAGCCACATAAATGTTTATAGCAGCTCAATTCACAATAGCTAAATTATGGAACCAACCTAGATGCCCTGCAACAGTTGAATGGATAAAGAAAATGTGGTACATATATACAATGGAATATTATTCAGCCTTAAAGAAGAATGAAATTCTGTCATTCGCAGGTAAATGGATGGAGTTGGAGAATATCATGCTAAGTGAAATAAATCAATTCCCCCAAATCAAAGGCCAAATGTTTTCTCTGATAAGTGGATGCTGATCCATAGTGAGGGAGGGGATGTAGGGAAGAATGAAGAAACTTCGGATTATGCAGAGGGGAGGGAGGGGAGGGCTGGGGTGGTGGGGATGGGAAGGATGGTAAAATGAGACAGACATTATTACCCTATAGATATGTATGAAAAAAATTAAAATTAATTAACCCTAAATTAATTAATTTTTTAAAAAGAACAGTGGCGTTCCTTTCTCACCAATTCCATATCCCCCACCCCATCACCATTACCATCAGACTTAGAGAAAAATGAAGTAAATAATAACAGACTAAGGAAAGAATGCCTCTTGGAAACTTTCAGAGTTTGTAAGGTTAGCAAGTCTGGTGGTGGGGTGGTAGTGGTAGCAGTTGTTAATTTTGTGTGTTAGATAAAACATTGGACCAGAAATACGGGCATTTGAAGTGGCAGGCTCAAATTCGAATGCAGGTAACACTGGCAGGGGGATTATCACCTAGACAAGTGCTTCAAATGCCCTCCAGCTACTCTTTGGATAATCATCTCAATGTCAACATTACCCAACACCTCTCATACACATACTGGTAGAATTACTCTAACCAAATTGAGCACCATCCATCTGAAAAGACAGTATTTGGGAAGTTGAAATTTTGATGAAACTGGGATGGAAGGAAGAATTACTTTTGATCTACAGGAAGGAGAGCAATATGGAAAGGAAAACAAGTTTTTTAGCTTTTCTTAACAAGTAATAGTATTGAAAAATAGATAAAGTTTTAAATGTGAATGATATGTGACCTAAGATTAATCCCCCAATGTATACCTTTTGGGTCTAAAAAGTCACAAAGGAAATACACAAAGAATGGTGGAAGTAGAGGCTGAAGGGAAAGGGATTAAAGATCAGAAAAAGGGATTGGAGATCCACCCTTGCAATTGTGCCCTTAAGCTGACCTCAGTCAAAACTCAGATGCTAAAGTCTTTTCCTCCTTAGGTCAGTCAGTCTCATCGCCCATGTGTCCCAGTGCAGACTGGTGACATCCACTAGAGCCCAGTTTCTTCCTTTCTGAGCTGTTTTCCCCCACCCTATCCCATACACACTCATCTACCACTACTCCCAACCACTACGAGGACAGAAAAATCAGAAAACGACAAAGAATAGAGAATAACTCACTGCTGCTATTCTCTGAAAAGATGCTGTTAGGGGCATCCAGTATCCGGTCTTAGGCCAATCAAGGACCTTGGCACACTGATTCTGAAATTCCAGGGTTAGCTATTTCCTGAAATCAATACAAAAGATGAATGGATGGCCACCCACAGAGCTTCTAGGTCAAGTACATCTGAAGATACTCAGGTCCTGGTGGGATCCTGGCAATTCTGTCAAGGGGTCCTTGGCAATTTTGTCAAGTCCTAATGGTCAGCTTGAGATTGTTAATCATTGAATAGGGCTCACTTTGAGAAAAATTAATGGTGGTCTGAGACTTAGGTCAGTTTCAGACAGGGAGGGTGTCTACCTCCCTTCCCTCCCCTACACATGCACACACACACAATTTTAATCATGAAGGGACTTTAAAAAACCATGCAAAGGTATTTATTTTCCGACAACTTTACAAATACTTAAAAATGCTTACACAG
>JAJEJO010000633.1:29911-49820 GCA_020662805.1 Glaucomys volans
CTACGCACTGCACGAACAGACTGAGCTTGTCAAAGATCGTACGCGTCAGGCTGCCATGGACGACAAGCCAAACCTAAAAATTTTTCAATTAGCCTCCAAGTCTTTCCTCCCATTTAACCTTCAGGTGTCGAGCTTTACCATAAAACTAAAATGACGGAATGAGAACTTGTCCTGGAATCGAAATGTGGCCGGTTCTATAAGCTGTGCAGATAATTCAGATTCCCAGGATGTAAGCACTTAAGCGGGTGCAGTTTAAATGGCATTTGCTGTGGTGTGATTGAAAAATAAAGTTGGTCAGATATGGTGGTGCACACCTGTAATCCCAGGCTCCTCGGAGGCTGAGGCAGGAGGATCTCAAGTTCGAGACCAGACTCAGCAACTTGGCAAGGCCCTAAGCAACTTAGCAAGTCTCTGTCTCAAAATAAGTAAAGGGCTAGGCATGTAGCTCAGTGGTAAAGAGCCCCTAAGTTCAATCCCTGGTACAAAAAACAAACAAACAAATAAGGCAGGGGAGTTAAAGGCGAGGGAGGGGACATCAGTGCCAGGCCAAGGGATGTTCCCAGGGTAGCTCACTGGCCTGGGTCCACAGCCTGGTTCCAGCACAGGGCAGAGGATGTGCGCTTGCGCGTGGTGAAACCTGCCGCAAAGTGTCTGAAACCCTAGTGAGGCTGAGGTGATAGAGTCAACACTCCAGCCTGCCAAGCTGAGCAGCCTGAAATGGACCTATTTTCCACCACACACAGGAAGATACCATTCCTGTTCAAATATTTATTTGGGCTTAGATTCCAAAGAGACTTATTCTTCTGTTAGGTTTAGGCGCTTCCCCATTCCTTTCTCTTTTTAAGGTTATATGAGGATTTCCTTGTCATACGTCTAAGGGACTGATATTTTCTTCATTGAGATACTAGTTAGAGCTTTAAAACAGCAAATGTAGGGACACGTACATTAAAAACTGTTGAACGTTAAAATTGCTACACAAACCCAGGTCATATAGTATATCCTCAGCTCATCATTCTGAAAGCTTATCTTTTTTTAATAGAAAAATATGCCATTTACATAACTGATTTCTCACTTGAATCATTGGAGATAAGTCTTTTTTTCCATTAAGATTAAATTATTTAAAAGAAAATTATCTTCTAATATGAATGTTATGACTCACAGCATGAGAATTGTGAAAATTATTCAAGAACAAACTATTCCCAGAAATGTAGAACTGACGGGAGCTCAAGCTTTTAGATTAAAATCTAAAATGGTCCTTTGCAGGAATCTCTACTGGATTCTACTGGCCAAAAAGGATAAATAAAATATGTGTAGTGCCCATCAGATGCCAGGTCTTCTCTAACACACTTAATCTTTACAGAAATCTATGATGAAAGTATTGTTATTCTCAATTGATCGGTAGGAACTGAGGTCAAAAGATCTGTCAAAGTTGCACCGCTGAGTATGTGAAAAGGTGAGTATGTAAAAATCAAGTTTTTGACTCAAATTTTAATATGCTTTTCACTAGGTACAAAATCTCTTAAGTATGAATATTAAGGATTCCAATGGTTGCTTTTGAAATGAGAATTAATTTAAATTTGTGCTTCCCCATAATCCCACTTCAGATATGTCCATCAGCTTTAAGGATTACATTGCAACACAGAGAAAATGTTTTCTAGTAAAGGAAGCTGCCTTAAATCCCTTTTTAAAACAAAGTGGCATATGTAGCATAAGTAAGCAAGGAGACAAAAGCTGAGAAAATTTATTAACGAAAGCTTTATAAACTGTCTCAAAATAAAGTGAATTGTATATCACCTATGAATCATTAGAGTGCTAGAACAGGTTCCCAAAATGATACCCTGGATGAAATATATTAAAGTACTACCAAGAGTCATAATCCAATGATTTTTGGAGAGACTGTGCCCCTCAGATTTTCTTTAATATGCCCTTAGAATAATGCAGTAGTGCAATAGATGTTGACCCAAACATATTGGCTTTGCAGTTATAGTTTGCTATGAAATTAAAGATAAATTCTAATGAACACTGAAGAAATATGACCTCATAACTAGGTAGGTAATGATACGGTCAGTGGAAAAGATAGACCTCAGGGAAAGCTCAAGCTTGAAGTTTGACATTTTATTCCTTTGTTCCATATGTTTGTTTTTTGAACTTCTTAAAGACTACTAGAGGAAGTAAATCAATATCTTTAAATATTCATTGGCTCCAAGTAAGAGCCGTTTGTGTTCCACTGATGTGTTTGGTTTGCTTTGAACAATACAAATAAAGAGCAAAACGCTCTTCCCTGTCGGCACTAGCAATGTGTGTGTCCTCTGTGGATGGGTGTGAGCACACTTGAAAAGAGAAATCAGAAATCAATACTTTTTAGAATATGGGTCAAGGTAGGTTTAGCTAAGTTTGGGGGAAAACATGTCCAGCAAATAGGAGCACTGCCCAAGCAAAACGTGGCACCAGCGTCGTGGAACTTTAAACCTCTATGTCAGAAGGTGGTTCAGATGGCTTCAGCGCGGCCCAAGCGTAACTAATGCATCCCTGGATGAGGCTGTTCCTCAGCTGTCTGGTTGCCCTGGGCCTCCACCCCTCCCACAGATTTCACAGTTTGTGTGTATCAGGTTTAGTCATTTGTCTAGTGAAGCAGTTATCATATTCCACTATTCCATGGGTAATCATGACATAAGTAGTTAGCACTTTTCATCTTCAAAGCTCTTAACAGTAGTTAATTAATATAAACAACCCCCTTAGGAGACAAATTAATCACACTATAACAGTTCCCATTTTACCAATTGAAAAGCTGAGGTAAAGAGGCTAAGTAATTGGCCCAAAGCCATTGAGAAACAATATTTGAAGACAGTGGTAGCCTGAGGAGCTCTGCGATCTCAAGTTTTAATAAAATGTTTGCTTTTCTCATTAGTCTCTTGTACATCATATGCAATGCCATTCAACCAATGGCTTTCTCCAGATGGCCCGGTAGAAAACAGGAGATTATTCCGCTATCCATACCAAGATCATCGGCTTGCGTCTCTATGATATCAACACAACTGATCACAAAGAACTTACAAATATTATAATGCCCAAATACCTGTCTTCAGATAGAATATTTTTTAATCTGTGTTATTTGTTAGAAGGCCTGTGCCCTGTGCTCACAATGAAAGAAAGTAACTTCGCAAGTGTGTGTGAAGACAGACTATTATAAGACATATGAATATATTTTTCAGGTTTGCAAATGAGCAAAGAAGAAATTTTTTTAAATGATAATGATAATGCATAATGCCAGGATGGAAGTTGCGGTTACTTTGAGAAATAGTTACATAATACATTTTTTCCACATTTTGTATTGGTGCATAGTTGTACATAAAGAGGAACTTGTTACATATTCATACATGCACACCATATAAGAATATAATTTGGCCAGTATCACTCCCCAGCACTTCCCCCACCCCCAAGCCCTGGTCCCTTTCCTCTACTGATCTCCCTTTGATTTTCATGTGAACCCCCACCCCCTGCCTTGCACTGCACCTTTCTTTTCCTTTTTCCTCTGTAGCTTCCACTTTTGAGAGAAAACATCCAACCCCCGACCTTCTGAGTTTGACTTATTTCACTCAACACAATGGTCTCAGGTTCCATCCATGTTCCTGCAAATGATATGATTTCATTTTTCTTTATGACTGAATAAAACTCCATGGTGTGTGTGTGTGTGTTTGTTTGTTTGTTTGTTTATACTGGGGATAGAACCCAGGGGTACTTAGCCACTGTGCCACATCCCCAGCCCTTTTTTTAAAATAAAAATATAAAAAATTTAGAGACAGGGTCTTGCTGAGTTACTTAGGGCCTCGCTAAGTTGCTGAGGCTGGCTTTGAACTTGCAACTCTCCTGCCTCAGCCTCCGAGCCTCTGGGATTACAGGCATGTGCCACCGTGCCCAGTTCCATTGATACATACCACATTTTCTTGATCCATTCATCCATTAATGGACACCTTAATTGGTTCCACAGTCTGGCTATTGTGAATTGTGCTGCTATAAATATGGGTATGGATGTATCACTGTAGTATAATGATTTAATTCTTTCATATAAATACTTTAATTCTTTAATTCTTTCATATAAATACTAGATATAGATGAATTATATGATTGTTTCATGCCTAGTCTTTTGAGAACCTTCATACTGATTTCCATAGTGGCTGTCCTAATTTACAATCCCAACAGTGTAAAAGTGTTCCTTTTTCTCCACATCCTCTCCAGCATTTGTTGTTGTTTATATTCTTAATGACTGCCATTCGGACTGGTGTGAGATGAAATCTCAGTGTAATTTTGATTTACATTTCCTTTATTGATAATGATGTTAAATATTTTCTCATATATTAAATTTTTAAAAGGAGATTATAGACATCCCAATTTCATCATCCAATTGAAGACATGCAAAATTAAACTGAGTATCTTCAGGTATGGACTATTAAGAAGGGAAATTTTAGTTCAATGAACCCATCTGATTTACAATACTTACTTGTGTCTTAAAGTCTGAGAAATTTTAATGGCTTTAAGCGTCATAAAATATCAATAGTCGGCATGACAGAATCACCATCATTTTTGGATTATCTAATAGAAGTCACAAATTTTGTGTAGTACCGTAGTATCCAGATTTGGAGATTGCCTTGAGATACTTTTAAGCAACATTGGTCACAGTGAGGTCCTGCAAAAGATGATTAAGCCAGTTGAAATTAATTAAAAATTACTTAAGCTTATCACCAGGTTACAAGCAATGGTCAAATATGGCAATTCTCTCAGTTGAAAATGAGATGAGCTAATAAGCATATTTTTAAAAAGTATTATTAATAAGTTTGTTTCATAAAAGCCAGGAAATAAATATTATATTGAATTCTGGTTTTGTATTTATTTCAGATAAAATTTTACCTTCTGTTTTGCCTGATCCCATCAAATCAATCCACAGATGTCTGATGGCAAACCTAGATGATGATAAGCATCTGGTCTCAGAAATAAAATGAAAATGTGACCAATCTATCATTTGGCCTACCCCACCAAATGCTTGAAATTGAATAGAATTTAGACTAGCTTATCTGCACTTCTAGATATACTGACATTTTTCAGAGTTTAGATCAAATCACATTGTACAATCTTTAATAAATAACATATAATTAAGTCAGTGTATTCAATATATAATTTGATAATAGTATGGGACTAGTAAAAGGGACAACTAAGCTATATATTTTTTTCTCACTGTACACTGACACACTAAATTAAAACCTGTTACTTTATTTTCATTTTTATTTTTATTTTTTATGTTTTATACCAGAGATTGAACCCAGGGGCACTGAGCCACTGAGCCACATCCCTAGCCCTTTTGATTTTCTTTTCATTTTTGAAACAGGCTCTCACTAAATTGCTTAGGGCTTGCCAGGTTGCTGAGGTAAGCTTTGAATTTACAATCACCCAGTTCAAGTTCCCCTTAAAATGGGATTAAGTGTGTCCCACCACGCCCTGCAAAACCTGGTATTTCCAATATCCCCTCCTAGTAAGAAAATATTAAAATATCCCAAGCAACATTTATGTGAAAATGTATTGGGAAGGTAAGAAATAATCTTTGGGTATTATTATATTACAATTAGTAGAAATCTTCTTAATTGACATCGTATTTGATAGCCCTGGATCTTTCCAATTGTTGCTCCTATAGGAACTGTGTGAACCCATATTTGGGGGTGGGTTCAATTCAATTTTTAGCTGGAATCTTAGTCTTCTTCTCCCTCCCTGGAGATGCACAATGGGGATCTTATTTATTTTTTTATTTTTTATTTTATTTTATTTTTTTAGGGCAGCTGGGGGACTCTGTAAGTAGCCAGCTTGCCTTAGCTGTTTCTTCTTCTTCTTTTTTTTTGTATTTATTATTATTTTTTAAAATTATTTATTTTTATTTTTACAGACTTCATTTTGATTCATTCTACACATATGGGAATCTTATTTTAAATACAAAAAACTTTAAATAAAAAAACCTCTGCAACTCAGTGAAGCCCTAAACAACATAGCGAGATGCTATCTCAAAATAAAATATAAAAAGGGCTGGGGATGTGGCTCAGTGGTAAAGTGCCCCTGAATTCAATCCCTGGTAACAACACAGAAATTGTTCTAGGGAAACTAGGTGAAAGGTAAATGGAAACACTTTGTACTATCTTTGCAACATTTCTGTGAATCAAAAATTATTCCAATACAAAACATTTATTTTTAAAAAAGCAATATAAAAATAAGTGTGGTAGACAAAATCAAACCAACAAACAATACCCTTTCCAAAGATATCCACAGCCTAAACTCTGGAACCTATGAACTTACTTTACTTCGGGAAGAGAAAGAATACAAAAGTGTGATTAGTCACATGAAGGCATCATGATAAGCAAAACAGGCATGGCGGAGCTCTCGCAGCTCTGTGCCTAACTACCCATAAGTCCACTCAGGAGGATTTTGGGGAAATGGAATGAGATGGGGAGATTATCATCAGGGTGGACTCTAAAAATCACATCTGTTCTCAAAACATGAGTGAAGAAGGACTTTGCACACATGGAGGAGAAGCTGATGTGAAGATAGAACAGAGAGCTATTTGAAGATGTTGGCCTTGAAGATTAATGCAATGTGGCCACAAGCCAAGGAGTGCTGGAAGCCATGAGAGGCTAGAAAAGGTAGGGAGTGGATTTCCCCAGAATGTCCCGAGGAAGTATGGCTTTATTGACACTTGATTTTTGCTCAATGGTACTGATACCATATGAAAGATGGTCAGTGTCACTAATAATGAAAATAACTGTAAATTAAATGCATTATTTGTTTCCTTGCAGATCACAGAATTGAGATTGAGAATTTTTTTAAGTATTCTAGTGCAATTTTCATTGAAGATATTAAAGTGCTCATTCAACTATCATTGTGAACTGACCACACATTTCACATTACCCATTTCACTTTCTTCAAGTGATGAACATTCCAGTTTAGCAACTGTTTAGTGCTTTATATAGTTTTGTTATATAAAATTTCAAATATATACAAAACAAAGGATGCTTAAGTTAATCTTGTTTCATTTGCATCCCTTCCTATATTTCCCAACTTAGATTATTTGAAATAAAATGGAGATGTCATATTTCAGTATTATCTCCAACTCCATATATTCATGTCTGCAGATATATATTTTTACCTATAATATGTGTATGTAATTCATGCATCACATATTTATATATATATAATTTATATGCCATGTATGATATATGATTCAATATATAGTGTGTGTAGTTGTTTTGATGCTTTGATGGAATTTCCTTTTTTTAATTTTCCTGCTTTCAGAACTAGGAATTTTATACCAGAAAGTTTTGAGAACTAAAAGTAAAATAAAAGACTCCCCTAGGAGGATCAAAAGATTCAGAAGTCTGAAGTCCTTACACCACCTTGAGAAGGGTCATAAGACTCCTAAATGTGGGTGGAAGTGTGTGTTCCTATACTGGATCTCAGATGTCAATCTATCAATATCCTCTCCTTATCTTTGACCTCTCCTCTCCCTCTTTGCTACCCTCATAAACATATTTAGGATGCTTTCAACACCCCTTTCCCAAAACAAAAAACAACCTCTTCTGATTCCACAGTTCTACTAACCACCACAAGATCTCTTTTCCTCCCACTCAACCAAACTTCTTGAAAGAAGAGACCACATTTGTCTTCACCTTTTCACTTCCCATGTACTTGGCAGCCTGTAGCAATTGGGGAAAAAAACATTCACCTGAAACCACTCTCACTGCTGAGCATTCCTCAGGTGAAGGAATCACGATAGGAAGAAAAAGGGACACGTCCTCCCTCCCCCAGGTCTGTCACCAAGCTGTCTTCAAGATGGGCTCTCCTGGGTGGATTTGGGTGGAAGAGGGAGAATGGCTAAGCACAACACCCTTCCCACTGCCCTTCACTATCACCTTCTAACTCCTGCAAGCTTTTAAGTAAGCCATGGTTTGCATGAGGTTAAAAAACATGAACCTCGCCCACAGTTCCTCCTGACACCAAAGCTGTGCCAGGTCAACTGTATAACACCAGAAGGTGCCTGCTTCTTTCCAGCTACCTTCATGATTGATAGGGAATTGACCTTTTGGAACTCTTTAGTGGCTCCTAAAATACCTGGACTCTTTATGCCATATTTATTAATGTTCCAGGCATGGGCTGAGCCTGGGTTTCCTAACGAGTCATTTAAACAAATATTCAGGAAGGGCTAATTCCTTAGCAGGGCTGAATCTTCAAAGTCAAAGAGTAAACAAAAGCACAAATAAAGCCACAAAAAAGTTGAGTTACTGTAAAAAGAATGCTTTTATTTTTTACTTAAATTTAGATGAACTAAGGGCTGGAGATATGGTGCAGTGGTGGAGTGCTTGACCCCAGGTTCAATCCCCAGCACCGCAGTAAACAGTTTATAGTTTTATAAACTCAGATGAATTATAAATGCCTAACCTGTTTCCAATGAGAGAATTTAAAATCACAAATGGAATGGATTAGAAAATAGAAAAAGATTGAAGAAGAATTGGATAATAATACAATTTATTAAATTGGTATTTTGCCCAGTCAACAAGAGACTATTTATTGCAAGTCTAAGAAATGGATGAAAACATTCATAAATGTTGGCCAGACAAATATTGTATAAAATATCACATATAAACTTATACCAGGGCATATGTACACACATACACACACGTTCACACACACACACACACACACACACACACAAATCACTAATCTTGGAGGGTCAAAAATACTACTAGAGATTATGGCTTATATTTTAATAATAACTAGGCTGTTGCTTTAGCAATTTATTTCAGAATTAACACAGGTAAAGAGATATAATTACTGACTTATGGTCTCTACAGTGAATTCAAGTTTTCTTTTTGAGTGAGAGGTCTGTTTGCATAGCTGATGCAGAGTAACAGAGGAAATTAGGGGAAGCATAAGGCGATCGTTCACCTCAGAACAGGCCAAAAGATCCTGAAAGCTTGGCGATGACGAGAATCATGTCTGTCTTGCCAACTATGTTGTCCTCAGCAACTGGTGAATGAGTACATGAATCATCTGGTTTCCCGTGTCATCCAGTATCCATGGGTTGGGGGAGCTATGGTGACGACCAGAAGTGGCACAGTGATGATGGGTGTCCAGGGTGATTGGACTTGAGAAATGATGCAGCCAGTCAATCTCAGTTCAGTGGTGGGTGGGTGTTGTTGAGAGAGTGTGAAAATGTGCAGTCAGCAAGAGTAGACCATTATTTTAAAAATTACAGATGTGTAGAAAAGTAAAGAGATAAAGGTGGTAGATGGAGAAGGGCGTGGATTAAGGGAGAGTTTTATTTGTTTGTTTAGAGGTAAGAGGGAGTAGAAGAAGAGAGAATGATCTCTGAGTAGCCAGAGGAACCTCACATCACCACCTGGTTATTGAGGACACGGGGTCTGATACAAAGACCAGAGAGAGAGGAATGAAGAGGTCCTAGTGCTTGCCCTGCCTTTGAGACTCTTCCACCAATTGAATGAACTTGGGGAGTCCACTTGAGCTTTCTGAACCTCAGTTTTATCATCTATGAAATAAATGATAAGAATGTATCTAATTTGTTTTAATCAAAAAATTAACAAAGAGGACTGAGCGCAGTGGCACACGCCTGTAATCCCAGTGGCTCTTGAGGCTGAGGCAGGAGGATCGCAAATTCACGGTCCACCTTAGCAATTTCACAAGGCCCTACGCAACTTAGTGAGATCCTGTCTCAAAATAAAAAATGAAAAAGGGCTGGGGATGTGACTTAGTGGTTAAAGTCCTGGGTTCAATCCCTGGTACAAAAAATGATAATAATAATAACTGTGAGGAAAGTGGTTTAGGAAACACAGCATGCAAGACACATAAGTTACTGTGACAGGGCTCTAGAGGAACTCATTGTGAACTGTGGCCAGTGGATGTTCTCCTAGGCTAAGCTAGCAATTTCTGGGCTGGACAGAACTGCAGACCTGACCTGTTTTGGTTGCCCTATTATTAACTTTGTCATTGTCCTTTCTGCACTAACTTGGCTAAGCAGGCTGTCATGGGAACTCTGTTTTCTAAGCCAGAAAGGACAAGCTGAGCTATGCTATTGATCCTTTTCTCTATCAAGATTTAGCAATCCGCACATTAATAAAGTCTCCAAGATTAGTATCAGTTTGAAAGGTAAAATTCACACAAAACAATTAATTAAGAGCATTAAAACAAATGCATTGCTGAGGATGGAATTGGATCCAGGAGACAAAATGGGTTAAAAAAATTTTTTAAAGGAATGCTCTAATTGAAAATTGGCAGCGGCAGAAGACACACTATAGTTAAAACAGTATCTTATCAGAAAATTAGCAAAATGTAATTTTTATTGGGTTTTACAGATGTTATTTTTAACCACATCAAAAATCCCACCTCATGGCTATTGGCACAAATTGTCATAATTACTGTAATTTGAAGTCTGAGCAATGGAATGGCTGTTGAGATAGTTATCTCGTGCTCAGACTAAGTCTGCATTAGTTGAGCAGCCAGGAGAAGGAGCCCATGTTTTTGTACTTGGTCTGGACTTCATTTGTGTCTTTTATCCAATCTCATTCTTACGAATATTGAAGAATAATTTTTTTTCCACCTGAAACACTGGAGAAAATCAGGAGGTTAATATTAAGAGTACCGAGGTCACCTTTAATTAACATACCAATCACCTCACCTCCAATCTTCGAGCAAAGTGTTGTATTTTGTTCTATTTTTACATTTGCTGGTGAACTCTATCATATTTAATGCATATACTAAATTCTAGGCATAATATATTCAACTATCGACATAAGCATGGCTGATGATGCTAAGCTGAAAAAAGGGGGGAGCCTTTAATATTCCTGCTGTCCAACATCTTTTCATTGCCCCTCTGGGAGTGAAACATGACTAAACATGTCCAATGTATCTATAACTTATCAATCAGAAAATAAGATCAAGAAATGCTTTAGAGGAAGTTCTGTGGATGATTTGTACCCACAGATCCACAGTGATACCAAATAATGAAAACAATTCCCGCTGTGTTATAATTTAGATTTGGGGCAAATTGAGGAAAGTCCTCCCTCAGCAACTGTGGGAGTATGAAGAGGGAAGTCTCAAGAAGAGAAAAATTCTGACCAGACTTACAGAAGCACTTTCCAACAACAAAGAAAAGACTGACAGGCTATTTTCATGAACATCCAGAGCTGAGACATATCGCTGTCATTTTAGACCATATGAAAATTTTTCAAAATGGTTTCTTTCAAACTCTCAGCCACAGTTTAAGTAAAATATATTAAGAGGAGATGGGGATTAAGTTCAGACATTCAATAGAGAGTCTGTGCTGATGCTGTGTTAGGTCCTGCAGGGGCAATATTGGATAAGATGTGGGCCTTCCAGAAGAGAAGCCCAGGCAGGAATAATACAGACAACAAGCCTAAGAATGAGTGTGTGATGTAATGCCAGGCAGTGTGCATGTTTTGAAGAAAAGTCCAGCAGGGTAAGGACGTGGGGAGCAGTGGAAGAGTGATGGTGTCCATAGGAAAGTTCTCTTGAATGAGGTGATAGTTGTACAGACCTGGAAGAAGTGCTGGAGAAAGTCAAGTGGAGTGTGAGGGAAGGGCACTGAGCCCCAAGAACTCACAAGTGCAAAGCCCTGAGGTGAGAAGATGCCAGGAGCCAAATGAACAATGGTGGGAGAGGTAGGCAGTCTGCATCATGTGGGTCTTTGGTAGGCTGAGGTAGAAACCTGAGGGTGTGTTCCAAGTGTGGTGGCAGCCCCCTGGAGGGTTCTGAGCTGGGGAATAAGGCAATCTAATGCTATTTAAAGGTGATTCTCCTGCTGGTGGAACACAGGAGTGAGAGCCAGGAGAACCGTGATCAGGCTACTGCAGGAACTTGTCAAGGGTGGGGGATAGTGGCTGGACAGACGTGACAGTAGCCAGAGTGAAGAGTGACCAGATTCAGAATACATATCCAATGCTGTGCCAAGACTTGCTGATGCACTGAGTTAAGGGACGGGAGAAAGACAGGAATCCAAAATGGCCCTAGGTTTTTGGCCTGAGAAAATGAATGAAAATAATGCTACTCATTGGACTGGCGAAGACTGAAGTATGGGTTTTGGATTTGGGGATGGAAATCATTAATTAGATTTCAATCATCAAAAGCTTGGCTGACCATGGAGTATGAGGTGCCACTAGACTTCAAATAGAGGTAAGGAAGGAATTGAATATATGGGTCAGAATTCAGGGGAGAGGTCCAACCAGAATAATATATTAGGAAGCCATCTGCATACAGATATCATTTAAAGCTGAGACAGGATGGATGCAAGGAGGGAGAGTGTGGAAAATGCAATTGGAAAAGCAGAATTCCTCAAAAGTAACTGAGAGAGTTACTTGGCCTCTGTAGGGCCCTTCCAACACACACACATAATGAAACAAGCTGGCTTTGACAGGTGAGGGGGGAACATCAGGTGTTCAGAGGGGATTGCAACCTAAATTTACTTATTAATATTGAATACTCACCTTACTACTATTGCTACTTTTATTTTAATACAAATTCAGATCCTGAATAAATAAAGATATGGGGTACAATTTATGGGAAACAATTTTGAGGCACTCTTCCTTTCCAATGAATCTAAAGTCTGACTCTGATGCAGTTGGTTCATGGATCATATTTTGAGAAATGTTGCTTATTATATATATTGGAAAAGAGTGACAAATTAAGGGAAAGCATTAGCAGGTTTCTATATAAGTCCTTAAAAGAGAGGCTTAAAATTAATGCTTTTTTTTCCCCTCAAAGAATAACAGTCTAGAGGAATCACTGAATGTTTGAAGAAATAGATTGTGATTGGCAGCAAGCAAAGAATCGGTGCCTTTACTGGAAAATGTGCTATACAGAAAAGGCAAAAATCACTTAGGAACTATTTAGATTAACTATCAGAAGCATATCCCTAAGTATGAACCATAAGATACTAAAATAAAGACTACTGAGAGTCTTGGAAGAGTTTATAGGAAATGTATGAAGAAGTTCATTCTAAGGTAATTTAAAATAAAAATATTATAGTTACTTGAACTTGATCCCTGTATAATATTATGTTCTCTATTTGTGAAGTTAAACTGTATTTCTCTTCTTCCTCTGACACAAAATTAAATTTTAAGGCATTACTTGAAACAGGAATCAGTTATGGTAACACTAGCTTCTAGAAAGCAGCTTTCTGGAAACATTAAGTATTCAGTTTAAGTATCCAGAAAGAAATTGAATCTTGAGTTTAAATATATATATATATACATATATATGTATATATATATAAATATATATACATACATATATACATAAATATATATATACATATATATATACATATATATACATAAATATATATATATATACATATATATACACATATATATATATATATCAAGCCTTCTCTGTGATAAAGGGGGGGTGAGTAAATGAGCATTTGAGAGACAAATAATAATGAAACCAGCCAAAAAGATATCACAACATGCGTTAGAATCAGTTGGTTTGTGTACTGGAAGGACAGGATGGTGATCACCCTGAAACCAAGGCATTTGATTTAGGGGTCAACAATTGCCTAAAGAGAAGAGAGACAGGGGTGAAGGGGTGGTCTGTGGAAACAGCAGAGAGATGAAAGTTAATTAAAGCACTGAGAAGTGATCTGTTACCCTGATGCCAGGAGTTAGCTCAGACCCATAGGATTCTGCTACAGCTCTAGAGATCAGCCTTCAAGGATGTATCTTATCCCCATTTGCTGAAGGGGACAGAAACCCTTGGCAGTTCAGCAATGGACAACAAGACCAACAGGCATACATTTGAAGGGTTTACAGACTTTTGGTGGCTTAAGATGTAAGCCTAAGTGATCAGATTTTGATTATTTTTCAATAAACTTTATTTAAAGGTAAATGAAGGGACTCTTTTCAAGTGGCTCCCAGTATGTGGTGAAAATCTCCCTCCTCTATGTAACTCGTTAGTGTATGGCATTGGGAGTACCAAGGTGAGTATGGCAGAGCCCAGCTCTCAGTGACTTAGGGGGTGGGACCAGGGAAGTTGATAAGGACAGAGTAAAACAGATGCTTATGATATGGGGTGATACCAAGAAGGGAGCATAAACCCTGACCAGGGCTGGCAGAGACATTAGGGAAGGACATTCAGAAAAGGCAAAGGATTTGAGCTTTGGATGATAGCACTAAGGTGGAAACCATTTACAGATTTGAACTTCAGCTATCTGTAAACAATCCATTGTTTTGAAACACCTCATTCCCCCAATTGCACTAAATAACTGAGGCACAATTCTATACACATCAATTCAAGTGACCATCTGGCAGCTTTTTTTGTCACAGCAAAGTTTAGAATATTGAATCAACTTTGAAAATTAATCAGGTATTTATCTATAGCAAGCAGGTGATCTGCATATTAGAAATTTAAGTTTTCATTCAACATAGGGTCGAGTAAATGCTTTCAGCTTAATGAAAAGATGCGATGAAAACAAGTTATCCTGCTGGTTTACTCTGAGTTGGGTTCCAATTGGGTAGTATTTAGACAACAAAAGATACGTTTCATGTTTCCATATTTCAACTCCTGACAGAACTATAAGCAAAAAGAAAAAAAGGAGAAATCTAAACTTTTTCAAATCTCGGAGGTATTCCATTTTTTCATTCTCTGATATAATTTCTTTTGTACATTATCAGTTTAAAAAGATTGTCTAGTTGTTCCATTTTTACTTTTAAACCTGGTTTATGCATGCTCAGAAACATAATAACACAAAGGAATTTTTGAATAAAATATGACTAACGAGTTATAAAGCACTATTTAGTGCCTTGCAAAAATTTCAAAATATTGTAGACCCTTTTTCTTCATTAAGATATTCCCCAAACAAAACCAGAGAGAGAGAGAGAGAGAGAGAGAGACTTTCATTGCAGAAGCATGAAATATGATAACTAATAAGAACAATTATAATCATTTTCTTTAGCATACAGCCACGATGAATGACACATGTAAATACCTGCAATATATTCATTTAATATTACTGATAATTAACATGAACACTAAATTAGAATTGCCTTTATCAGTAAGAGTTGTAAAGCGCTGAGACAGTTTAGAGATTATTGAAGGAGCTGATACCTGGCTGAAGAATAGGCCCAGCCTGCTGATAAGGAAGGAGTGTGCAGACTTTTAATTCCATAAACAAATAGGGTGTTTTTAAGCATTGGACTTCATCAAAAATGTAGCTGAATTAATTAGTAAACACATACTGCATGTTTGCCTAAATCCTTCTATTCCCTGCAAAAGCTAAATATCTTTCCACATTTGCATCTGTTGGATATAGAATTATACTAATTTTGAAATTGGAGCAAGTCCTAAAATTTCATTGGGAGTTATTTCTGTAGTAATTTTATACACTTATATCAAGTGCTAAGATGATTTGTCCAACACACTCTTGCCTTTCTCTCAGATATCATGAGAAAAATCAGCAAGATGCTGTTGCTTTGGAAAGATTTCCAAAATGCAAGTTATCCCATGACTCTTTTCAACTCAAAAATAATTTGAATTCAGGACAATTCTGAAATGAGGTAAAATAGGACTGAACTAACCAACTTTAAGGGTCTAAAAGATGCAGGTGCATTTTTCCCACAGTTTTATTAGATGTATGTAATGTAGGATTTGTGTGTGTGTGTGTGTGTGTGTGTGTGTGTGTGTGTGGTGCTGGGGATTCAAACCAGGGCCTTGTGCTTGTGAAGCAAGCACTCTACCAACTGAACTATATCTACCGTGTGCTTGTGAGGCAAGCACTTTACCAACTGAGCTATATCCCCAGCCCCCATAACATGGGATTTGTTGTTACCTACTCAAATGTGACACAATATAACAAGATAATTTGGCCAATATCACTCCCCAGCACTTGACCTTTTCTTCCCCTCCTCCTTTCTCCTGGTCCCTTTCCTCTACTGATCTCCCTTTGATTTTCATGAGATCCTCGCCACTCCCCCAGCCCCACACACCTTTCTTTTCCTTTTTCCACTGTAGCTTCCACGTTTGAGAGAAAATATACAACCCTTGACCTTCTGAGTTTGACTTATTTCACTTAACATAATGGTCAAGTTCCATCCATTTTCCTGCAGATGATATGATTTCATTTTTCTTTCTAGCTGAATAAAACTCCACTATATTATATATATCATATTTTCTCGATCCATTCATCCATTGATGGACACCTAGGCTGGTTCCATAGTTTGGCTATTGTGAATTGTGCAAGATGCAGATGTACTTTAAACAACTTAAACTGACCAGAAACTACTACCAGCCAGGTGGGATGGTGTGTACCTATAATCCCAGCAACTTGGGAGGCTGATGGAGGAGGATCACAATTTTGAGACCAACCTGAGCAACTTATCTCAAAATCTAAAGATTAGAAAGGTTGGGGATATAGTTCAGAGGTAGAACCTTCCTGGGTTCAATCCCCAGTATTGCAAAATATGAAAGAAGGAAGGAAGGAAAGAAGGAAGGAAGGAAAGAAGGAAGGAAGGAAAGAAGGAAGGAAGGAAGGAAGGAAGGAAGGAAGGAAGGAAGGAAGGAAGGAAGGAAGAAAGAAAAAGAAAGAAAGGCAGGCCACTATCCAGACAGTGTGAGAAAATCTAACTTATATTAGGTGTTCCGTAACTACTTGCTGAATAAGGCAAATCTGATGAAAAATTTTAAGTAAACTTTAAATGAAGAGAAAACTAAATGCTCTCAATAGACTTCACTTACTATTTTGGGGGGTAAAATAAAGTTTTGCAGTTTTTGGTTTGGTTTGGTTTGTTTTGGTTTGGTTTTGAACCTAGGAGCACTTAACCACTGAACCACATCCCCAGTTCTTTTTATTTTTTAATTTTGAGACAGGGTCTTGCTGAGTAAAATAATGTTTTGTAAGCTTGCAATTTTAACATTCCAAAAGTCCAAATACTTATTTCCCTTCCTCTGACACTGCCTTAATTCAAGCATCACGTCATGGGCTTCTTGTCCCAGGCTACCTTCACCCATTTTCCATTCCATAAGCTGAGGGACCTTTCCAGAACTTTCTCCGTGCTGCTCTATTCCCTCAGGATAAAATGAAAGTGTTCAAAATTCTGTGGTGTGGCCACAGCCAATATCTCAAGCTTCCTTCAGTTCCATGACTCAACCTCTGGATTTGGTGCTTCAGCTATATTTAACTCTGCAGTTTCCTTACACCTCAGGACCCCTGTGCACACTCTTCTTTCGGTTGGAAAGCTATTTGCTCCAACCCTAAACCTCCATCCCTTCCAGTTAGTTCCCCCAACTTGCCTTTGAGGTTTTAATGGAGACACTCTCTACTCCATAGCCTTCTTCCCTCACTGCCCCTCCACCTTTCTCAAGATTAGATTAATGTACCACTCGGTGATTTTGTTTGGCTGATGACTCATAACTTGACTTATGTGGTATTACTTCTCTTGAGCCTCAACACCTAACATAATGCCTGGCATCTAACAGGCATTCAATAAATATTCTGTGAACAAATTAGGAAAACCTTAAAAAACTGAGTAATCTTCTTTGATGTAGTTGCTAAACCAATTCACATTATGTTAACACAGTGTACAGAGAAGTACACCAAAAGTTAAGAGAATTGAGTCATCTTCTTCACTCTGTCATTCGCTCTAAATAAATTTTCTGAACGTTTATTTCATCTACAAAATAGATAGACTTCCTGCGCCTCCTATCTCACTGGATGAAAGGTCTCCAGTAAGTGAAAGTGCTTGGGAAATATAAAGCTCTAGTCATGTAAGATTATGATCAGCATTATCATTATTATTAAATGCCTAAATGGCCATTTTGGCTCTGTCACATTCCTGCTCAAAAGTCCCCTGTAGTGCTGGGCGCTGTGGCACACGCCTGTAATATCAGCAGCTCAGGAGGCTGAGGCAGGAAGATCATGAGTTCAAAGCCAGCTTCAGCAAGGGCAAGGTGCTAAGCAACTCAATGAGACCCTGTCTCTAAATAAAATACAAAATAGGGCTGGGGATGTGGCTCAGTGGCCAAGTGCCCCTGAGTTCAAACCCTGGTACCTGGAACAAAAAAAAAAAAAAAAAACCCAAAAAACAAAGTCCCCAGTAGCTCCACACTTTCACCCTCCATCCACCTGCTCAAGTTTCACTTCATTTTCTGAAGTGTGGCTATGTGAACTGGTGATCAAAGTCATGGACCCACTGTGTTTCAGTTTGGATGTTTCTGCCTGGAAGCCACTCCAAGAGGATGTCCCCTAGTTTTGGGCCATGTTCTCTGAGGGAAGCTGAGTCTGCTCAGAGTAACAGATACCAAGATTGTGAGTCTAATGAGGCCAACACCCTGCATTCTCCTGGCCAATGGGCATGGTCCATGGCTGACCCAAAGCCATGACTGAGCCAGCACAATCAGAACAAAGCTCAAGACCTCTGCAGAGATTATCCAAGCAAAGATGGCCACATTCATCTTCTGATCCAACAAAAAACCCTAGTAGCTGTGAGCTGTCATCTTACAATAAATAAGTAAAGCCTACTTGGATGAAGCCAATATTGTACACAGGAAACAGAAACATGTCCTTGGGGGCATAGTCGAGCTGCTGATTCATGCCTTAGCTGAAGCGAGCACCACCCAGCATCACCCACAATCAGGAGGACGAAGTTTCCATCTTGACAATGAATATGACATCTCTGAGTTTCTCCTCTTAGAAAATGAATTCTAAGAAGTTATTTTCCTCCTTATAATGATGCCTGAAAAAGAATTGAAATTTAGATTCATATTCAACTAATGCTTACAGAGCAATAAGGTCAACTTTATTAAAACAGTGTTGAGATCTGTGTGAGTAAAGGGTTTTATTCATTCCAAATCTTAACTGTATTATAAGTAGAATCATCATCATTGATTTGCTTATTTGTTTTAATTCTAGTTTGACTTCAGATCTCCAGTGTTAAAATATGAAGCTAATGAACAGGGAATGTACAGGTTTATTTTCTATAAAAGCAGCTTCCAAGGGCAAAAGATGGTCTATGTGATCTGTGAAAAGCAACCTTAAGAAGCATTTCAGTGTTAAAATTCCAGCCTGACTTTTCTATCTAAATCTTTCAAAAAAATTTTTGGCTCTCTGGTTTGGTAAGATCCAGGTTAACTTGAACTTGTCAGAATTGCTTTCTTCAGAAGTAAGCAGTTAGATCAGGAAATAAACCACAAAAATTTCTTAATTGCTAGTCATCTAAGTAAGGTCTTATATTTTGGCCGAAAAAATACACCAAAGGAAAGAAATAACTACACCAAGCTTTTTCTGAGTAATTTTTTTTTTCACACAAACAGAAAAACATCATAACCAGCAAAGGGGTCAAAAGAATTGAGAGGAGACAGCTCCTCCAACCTTCCTTTCTAGCTAGAATTAGTGACCTGAGCCTTGTCCACATTAGCACTAAGCTAGTGAGACTGCAGAGTGACTTCACCAATATCACTTTGCCAATGAATTTACTAATGTTAACCTTGTTCTTAAAAAAAAAAAAGTCTGAACTTACACTATTGGAATTGCCTCTGAAAAGGCTAGACTACTCCCCAGAAGCATCTTAAACTATTTCTTAGAGTAACTTATTTAATATTTGTTTGCTTAAGGTCTACAATGAATTTTTATTTCCCATTTACAGAGCCATGAGGTTGACCATGGACCATTGCTCATGTGTGCTCTGGGTATAGACTTAGTTTATCTATTCTTCAATCCTAGGCTAGCTGAATCTTTTACAGAGGTTCCGATAAATGGTCCATGTTTAATAACTTCATGGTGAGGGGTTAAGGGAAGAGTGGAGGAATGATGGGATGGATTGTGTAGAGGGAAATGAGAAGTGGGGCGGGAATG
>JAJEJO010000633.1:50220-78094 GCA_020662805.1 Glaucomys volans
TTGGGCCATGTTCTCTGAGGGAAGCTGAGTCTGCTCAGAGTAACAGATACCAAGATTGTGAGTCTAATGAGGCCAACACCCTGCATTCTCCTGGCCAATGGGCATGGTCCATGGCTGACCCAAAGCCATGACTGAGCCAGCACAATCAGAACAAAGCTCAAGACCTCTGCAGAGATTATCCAAGCAAAGATGGCCACATTCATCTTCTGATCCAACAAAAAACCCTAGTAGCTGTGAGCTGTCATCTTACAATAAATAAGTAAAGCCTACTTGGATGAAGCCAATATTGTACACAGGAAACAGAAACATGTCCTTGGGGGCATAGTCGAGCTGCTGATTCATGCCTTAGCTGAAGTGAGCACCACCCAGCATCACCCACAATCAGGAGGACGAAGTTTCCATCTTGACAATGAATATGACATCTCTGAGTTTCTCCTCTTAGAAAATGAATTCTAAGAAGTTATTTTCCTCCTTATAATGATGCCTGAAAAAGAATTGAAATTTAGATTCATATTCAACTAATGCTTACAGAGCAATAAGGTCAACTTTATTAAAACAGTGTTGAGATCTGTGTGAGTAAAGGGTTTTATTCATTCCAAATCTTAACTGTATTATTAGTAGAATCATCATCATTGATTTGCTTATTTGTTTTAATTCTAGTTTGACCTCAGATCTCCAGTGTTAAAATATGAAGCTAATGAACAGGGAATGTACAGGTTTATTTTCTATAAAAGCAGCTTCCAAGGGCAAAAGATGGTCTATGTGATCTGTGAAAAGCAACCTTAAGAAGCATTTCAGTGTTAAAATTCCAGCCTGACTTTTCTATCTAAATCTTTCAAAAAAATTTTTGGCTCTCTGGTTTGGTAAGATCCAGGTTAACTCGAACTTGTCAGAATTGCTTTCTTCAGAAGTAAGCAGTTAGATCAGGAAATAAACCACAAAAATTCCTTAATTGCTAGTCATCTAAGTAAGGTCTTATATTTTGGCCGAAAAAATACACCAAAGGAAAGAAATAACTACACCAAGCTTTTTCTGAGTAATTTTTTTTTTCACACAAACAGAAAAACATCATAACCAGCAAAGGGGTCAAAAGAATTGAGAGGAGACAGCTCCTCCAACCTTCCTTTCTAGCTAGAATTAGTGACCTGAGCCTTGTCCACATTAGCACTAAGCTAGTGAGACTGCAGAGTGACTTCACCAATATCACTTTGCCAATGTATTTACTAATGTTAACCTTGTTCTAAAAAAAAAAAAAAGTCTGAACTTACACTATTGGAATTGCCTCTGAAAAGGCTAGACTACTCCCCAGAAGCATCTTAAACTATTTCTTAGAGTAACTTATTTAATATTTGTTTGCTTAAGGTCTACAATGAATTTTTATTTCCCATTTAAGAGCCCTGAGGTTGACCATGGACCATTGCTCATGTGTGCTCTGGGTATAGACTTAGTTTATCTATTCTTCAATCCTAGGCTAGCTGAATCTTTTACAGAGGTTCCGATAAATGGTCCATGTTTAATAACTTCATGGTGAGGGGTTAAGGGAAGAGTGGAGGAATGATGGGATGGATTGTGTAGAGGGAAATGAGAAGTGGGGCGGGAATGTGGTGGGGAGGAAAGATAGTGGAATGAGACAAATGTCATTACCCTGTGTACATGTATGATTACACAAATGGTGTGACTTTACTTCGTGTACAGTCAGAAAAATGAAAAGTTGTACCCCAAAATTTGTGTACAATGAATCAAAAAAATAAAAAACCAAAAATAAATAAATTACCTCTTAAAAAATAACTTCATGGTTTAGGAACAATCAATCAGTAAGAGGTTGAATTGATTAGTAAATAAAATTTATTTATTTATTTTTGCTTTTTGTTTGAATTTTGAACTTTAATGATAATTTAGAAATCTGTTTAAAATATGGGACAAAGGAGAGCCAAGTATTTAAAATTATGCAAATTATAATAATAACTTCATATTTAGTAAAACAGATAATAAAAATCAAGGAATGGCAGACTAATATCTTTAAGATATTTTTTATTTATATTTGTTATAATTTGTTATATTTGTTTTTAGGTATACATGACAGTAGAGGTATTCTGACATATTATACATACATGGAGTATAACATTCTAATTAGGATACCATTCTTGTGGTTGTGCATGATGTGGCGTTTCAATGTTCATGTGTTCATACATAAACAATGGAAAGTTATGTCCCATTCATTCTACCATCTTTCTCATTCTCATCCCTCTCCCTTCTCTTCATTTCCCTTTGTCTACTCCAATGAAATTCTATTCTTCCCTGCTCCCAGTAAATGGAATTTGAAAACAACAATAATTGCTGGGTGTGGTGGCACACACCTGTGATCCTCACTACTGGGTAGGCTGAGGTTGAAGGATCACAAGTTTGGAGCCAGCCTGGGCAATTTAGTGAAACCCTGTCTCAAAACAATTACTATTTATTATTTCTTATGGGCTAAGAACTATGCTAAGAGGGTTTTATAGGTAGGTAGATAGGTAGATAGATAATTATATATATACATACATACACACATACATATATATTATATATTATATATGTACACATTGTTTACTTTTTATAACCTTCTGCAAGTTAAGCTTGATTAAACCAATTTTACAGAAGAATCGAGGATTGAAAAGGCTGAAGAAATTTCTGAAGCTTTAGGGTTTAAATTAGAAGATCCTTGCACACCAGGAATAGCCCCCACTCAGAGTTCAGCTTGCTTTTGACTTTTCTGTGTGTCAGGGCTTGTTTCTTTGTTTTCCTTTTCAAAAAAGTATAGAAATGTATATGTAGATGCAAGAAAATATTACCATAGTACTTGGATATCTGTATAGAATTGGAAATTAGCATACAACTTCAAGTAAAACTCTCACTGATTTATTGGGATTTTTCCAAAAATCTGGGATTTTTTGAAGATAAATCTTCCAGGATAAAACCTCCTTATTGAATATGTGACAGTAAATGAGGCACAGAAGAAAATATCACACCCCCTTGCAAGGCACAGAGGTTCCCCAGCTGCAAGGTGATTTGAGTGGCTCAAGAAGGTCATAGGAATCCTCTGGACTGTACAGCTGCTTCCCTGAGATGGAGCATTGCCAACTGGCCCCAGGTTTTGTAAGACAGAGTTGGAAACTGGGTATGGGATATGATTTCTGAGTCTCTGATGCATGATTCTGTGGTATGTGAATAATCATCCTGCTTAGAGTGTGGTCCAAGTTTTTGTAGCATTACAAACGGTGAGGCCTTTACTCTCTTCTCCGCTGAAGGTCGGCTGCTGGAGTTAAAGTCCTACAAGGCTGATAAAGCCCTTGTGTCACCTTCCCTGGCTTGGCACTCACCGCTCTAATGGGCAGGAATGGACTGGGATGCTCTCAGACTGTTAGGATGTCAGCATCTTCCAGTTGCTCTCCTATTTCTTAAAATATCTCAGGGCTGGAGAATTGCCCTTCTGTATGACCGAAGCTACTCTAACTTGGCTGATCATCAATAGACAAGTGTCAGCCGGCTTCAGGGGAAACTTCCTCTGCTGCTGAGAAAATCTCCTCCTTTAAGTTTCCTCACCTCTGTCCCAATGCCAGGCAAGATTTTTATAGCAAGTACTTTGGTATCATTCTGAACAAAGACAGCTTCTCATCTGAGTAAGAATATCTCCAAAGTACAATCAGATATATTTCAACACTTTTTTTCTCAGGGTACTGGGTGTTAGAGCTCTGGCAGACAATAATGAAATATGTCTTGCGAGTAAAAACCATCATATAAGTAGATACTATGAATCTGCTATAAGAAAGGCCTAGAAGATGTTTATTTTCTAAAATTGTTTGGTCAAATTAATGGAAAAGTTGAAAACCAAACCCTCTGCAGTCACCCTAATTTAAGCTGTGACAAGATTGTAGTGTGAGATCTCAGCAATCCTGCATCTATCAAAATTAGCCCCAGTCCCCAGAGGCCTCTATGTCCATCTCTGCCACTCTGAGGGAGATCATCAAGGGGAGCAGCCTGAGGCCTTGGCTCTTCACCCCTCAGCCAGTGCCCATCCACTTTTTTATTTCATTTACATCTTGGGGTTGTTGTGCACTGGATGAATTGGCTTAAAAAGCTTTTTGTACTAAGAAAAATACTTTGAATCTTAAAAATATGATTTTCATTGATGATCAGTGTGACATCCTAATTTTTTAAATGTGGCAACTGTGACCCAGGAAGGAGAGATGATTTTCCCCAGGAACTCTCTGCTAATAAATGACAGAGTTTTCCTCACTTCATCTATTATTCTTTCTATGCAACAGTGGTGACCCTCCGTTCTGCTCCTATGTCATCTTCCTGTGTATCTCAGTCTTCAGCTATCTTCAGCCTCTGGAAATAACAAGCTCAAGACCCACGACGTTTTGATCCCATGCACAGTGCCATGAAGGGTCCCAAGGGCAGTCCCTCCCTCCTGTGGGGGCTCCTCCCTCATGTTTACAGTGTTAAAATGAACCAAAGGCAAATGTTCCCAGACATAGAAGTTACTTCTTGTATGACCTCTGATCGAAGAATGTGCCTTGACTCATCAAACTTACTGGCAAGAGGAAAAATGGTGACTTTTCGTGTGCAGTGGCTTTTTGCATGACAGGTGGATCATAGTGACAGTATGTACAGCAGAACCTGTCGATGAGTGGCTGCCGGGGCCTCATACCTCAGAACTCATTCTGAAAGGACAAACCCCTGACAGAGCATAGTCCTTGACAAAACGAACCCCATAGATCTTTTATCTCCAAATTGTCATACCAACCCAAATAAACTTTTTACTGGTCCCAGAACAGCCTTTGATTGTGGCATTTCCTTCTGATCCCATCAATCTTCAAGGCTCAAGTTGTTTACATCCTGCTCCTCCTGAAAGCTCGCTAGGCCTCCCAGACTAAGAGGGGTGTGACCTTGTTCTTGCTTTCTATCAAACATTGAACATGTGCTGCTTTCTGATAATAATAGTGAAAATAACACCTAGCATGCATTTAGCACCTACTCTATGCCAGACATAATAACTCTTCAAAGTAGGTATTATCTCTATTTTGTAGATGAAGAAATAAAGCTTAGTGAAAACAAGAAACTTACCTGAAATCAGACAATAGATGATAGAATTCATATGTGAATATTCTTTTCAGTGAGTCTTACCTTCATGTACATCCACAAGACACTAATTTAAAAAAAAAAAACACTAAAAGTAAATAGCAAAAAGATCAGAGTAGAGGGAAGGAGAGGGAGGAGAGAAGGGAAAGGGAAAATACTGGGGATTGAATTAGAGCAAATTATATTCCATGCTTTTATATTTATACCAAAATTAATCCTAATACTATGTGTAACTAAAAAGAACCAATTAAAAGTAAGAGATACATAAATGCAGAATTCTGTAACCCGAGCACTTTGCCCTTGTGTTGTACATGACTGAGTCTCCTGTGAGCAATAAGCTGCCTGAAGTTGTGATCAGTTTCTTATTTGTCTCCTATCACCATGATTTCATGGATGGTCAGAAACAGACAGGGCTTCCCTAGAGAAGTGTCACGGTAAGAGTCGCTGAGACCACACTCTGCAAAGGCTAAAGCCCTGGGCACTGGAAGCCACTGACACTCATCCCAACACAGTTGTGCTCAGCATTTGACTCTTTCTGCTGTGTGTGCAGCAGTTTGGTGGCTCTAATAGCTGATGGATTAGTGCTGATCTGCACTGATTGCTCACACCTGCAATTCAAACTAACCCCTGTTCCGCTTTGTGCAATCAGCCATGCCCAGGTAAGACCATCAACTTCCCAAATGACAGGCAAACAGAGACCCACCTGACTGGTCTGACCAGACACCTGTGAGATCTGCAAAGTGGGAAGGAAGGGGGGACGGGAAGGTGGAATGACACAATTAAAGCACTAAATGTAAACGGTAAAAGAACAAGTGCTTCATCTATTTCTCAGGAAGATTAGACACTACGTAGATTGAAAACATCAAAGGTCTCCAGCTAATGGTAACAGAAGAGTAAGAGGCAATGGAATTTTCACAGGTACTAGGATCTGAAATATTCTGAAATATCAGATCCTAGTGTTTCTTTCCATAGGAAGCTCCAGTCAGAGAAAGCAGATAGACCTTAGATTATAAAAATTACCAAGCATAATCATGCTTTGATTTCCAATACCACCTCCCACCAGCAAGCTCTAGACATACTTGCTAACCGTGTCCTAAAAATCCACATAAGATTTCCTTCTGGAAAAAATGCAGTCCCTGAAGGGCTAGAATAATTTTCTCAGAACATCTGTGGCAGGGCAAAAAAAACTGCATCTTTCTTCATGATTTTTGTCAATTTTCTGTTCTGAATTTCTCCTAAATCTTAGTTTTCAACATGTAATAACATATGGGAAAACGTGTGACGTAGGCATACGTGTATGCGTGTATATGCTTTTGTTTTAATAATCACAGACACAGAAGCAGAAGTCATGTCCCCATTTGTCACACTTCCCTTGTCCACGGCAATTCACATTGCCTTCTCAGGGGAATAGTTGGTGCACTCTGAGCGACTTGAATATTTTTGCTTACAACCACAAATAACTGGGTTTTGGTATATTTTCTTCTTCTTTGAAAAAAATCCCTTTAACTTTGCTTTATGCTAGATTTTTGTAAAGTAAGTTTTACTGAATTTGTTCGAGCTCCATGATTAACGTCTGTCAAGGTACAAAGGAAACTTATCAGAAAGGCAGAGTGGAAGCCTTCTTAGAGTCTACAGGCATTATTTTCCAAATGCAGCCAAACACAGAAGATACCAGTCACAACCTTTTCTACGATGTTACCATTTTTCTTACTCTATGATGATAAAAGCATTAAACCAAGAGTTTTTTTTTTTTTTTTTTGCAAAATTCAAGTTTGGTTTGGGGCTTGTTGAAGCTTAAACGTCTATAAACATAAAGGCTCTGATTTCTTCTTAATGAAAAGTGAGTGATAATTCAAGGCAGCCCTCCTGGCAGTGACATCCACTCTGCATGTCCCAAATCATTCCACAGACCTTCATTAAAAGCAGAATGATGCAACAAATAACCAGGATCTTCTTATATCCTTTCCCTATTTTTCTCTTCAGAGCAGTTCTGTCCTGTCTTGTGATGTTTTTAAAGTGTTATTACCTTATTAGCCAGATCATCGAAGTTGGCCAAGGGGAATGTACTTGAACTTCAGTGGTTTCAAGTTCAGTAGGAATGCCAAAGTTTGGCTCCAGATAACACTCTCTTCTGGAGAAACCTGTGCTAATCCAGATGATGTAGAATGACTTCACCTGTGTTGGAGGAGGGGTTTGTCTCAACCTGAGAAAGTGAAATCTAAGGGCTTTAACCATGACAAACCATGCCAGACAACGTGGTGAAACTCCTGAAAACTGCATCTCCCTGACTATCCTTTTCACTTAGGTACCAATTTCTATTGAGCAGAGGAAGCAAAGAGGATCAGGGAGCCAAGCCACCAGCCTGGCCACATGTGACAGAAGCCATAGCTGGGGACCCACACTTGTCACCTTCCATGCCATTCCTTGTATTTTTCCTTCCCTTGGGCTGTTTAAAAAAAAAAAAAAAAAAAAAAAAAAACTCAAAATGACCACCAGTAGCTCATGTGTTAAGCACCAAGTGGCAGACACCGTAATAGATAGACCCCTCACTGTGATCTTACTGGCACAGGGGCATGGTTAAGAGCAAGAGCTTCGGCCTCAAGGTTCCCCACATTTAAATTCTGCCTCTACTCTTCTCAGCTGTTTGACTTAGCAAACTCTGCACAGCAAATTCTTTCTCATGAGGTTTCTCTGGGTATTGAACAACGTAAATCGTGTCGCATGCTTAGCAGAGTGGCACATGATAAATGCTAGATACAAATTGGGTTTTAGTGTCAAAATAAACCTGTGAAGTAGATAACATTAGCATCATTTCATGGATGACAAGATTGAGACCCAGGTTTAATCAGAGTTCCAAAGTCTGGTCCCTGTGAACTAGTTAGAAATGCAAATTCTTGAGCCCCATCCAAGGCTTACTAAATCAGAAATTTTGGAAGAAGGCCCCCCTAAATCTGCATGTCTACAGCCCTCAAGGGGATTCTAATGCATGCTGAAGTATAAAAACAACTAGGCAAATCAACCTATCCAAAGTTACAGTTCTTCCATAAAGAACCCAAGACTCAGTCTGATTCAAGAGTCTGTGGTCTTTCCACTCCACAAGCTGTAAGTTCAGATCCAGAAGGACCTGTAGGCTTTTCTCCTTGGTTTTGATCACACATTACTGGAGGAAATATCCCTGTTTCTCTATAGTCCCTATAAGTCCTGCCTTTGATCTGCTATGAAAAATCTTTTGTTTTCTTTTCCCAAACTCAGGGCCTTCATACAGCAGGCAATCTTGGGACTGGCAAGAATGAGGATGAGAGCATACTGTGATCACAAAAATTCACTAGTTTGGTAACCTTTTCACCTGGATTGAACTGTGCAATTAAAATTAAAATAGCAGCATTTGGTAGTTAAGGTTTTCCTTCATCCTCACAAATTGAGGAAATCACAAGATTACAAATTTACAAATCCATCTAGGTCTTCCTCTCAACTTTGCAAGGTCTGGGATAGGTGACAGGTATGGAAGTAGAAATGAAGACCCTGCTGAACTCAGGAATATCTCCAGGCATTTTGACAGCTGGGTCCAATCCACATCTGCCATCTCTATCCTGAAGTTCAAGAACTCAGAAACCAAACAGCTTGTTTATAAGAAGAAAGGTTGTATTATATTTATTTATTTATTTTTTGGGGGGACCAGGGGATTGAACTCAGGGACACTCGGCCACTGAGCCACATCCCCAGCCCTATTTTGTATTTTATTGAGAGACAGGGTCTCACTGAGTTGCTAAGGGCCTCGCTAAGTTGCTGAGGCTGGCTTTGAACTCACGATCCTCCTGACTCAGCCTCCCAAGTCGCTTGGATTACAGGCGGAAAGGTTGTATTATAAAATGAAACAACTGGATCCAAGTTTGTGCAGTCCATTTTAAGATGACAATAAGATGAGGAAAAAGAATTAATCCTTGAAATTTCATTCTGTTTCCTCTCTCATTGGAAGCTACTCCTCCACTAACGCATATACACTGTGTTTTGTAGAAACCACTGCTGTTGGTTGGTTGGACACATAGTTGTAAGTGGATTTTCTCTTTCTGTGACTGTTCAACAGCTGTCGCCATCTTCCTTCACTGGATCCTGATGCCACATTCAACAAAGGACTCTGGAGAACAGTTTAGCAACTAATGATTACAAAAGAAGAATAGGATCCCTTGAATGGCTCGAATTTGGTAGAAAGTATCAGGATGAAATATACAGAGTACAACAAACCCATTTTGGTTCCAAGTTTCTATTACTATCTCCATTTCTCCATGGGTCATGGTCACTCCTAGTCACCATTTTACCTTTCTTTGCACTCATAGATCTTATCTTCCCTGAAACCACCAAGTGATGTCTTGGGTGTGCCAAGGATAACAGTCATGCTCTTTCCAGTTCATACCAAGCTCCATAACCTAGGCCCCTTCACACAAAACCCTTTTCCTCCTACTGACTTTCTTCAGCTTACTCGATGGCCAAATGGACCATATTAGAGAAAGCAAATTCCTCTGGATCAGGTCATGATCTGGAGATCAAATTTCATTCTCTGACAGAAGAGTATGAACGGGTTTAAACCACCATCTATGTGTCAAAAGATCCTCATAAAGAAGCCAGCTCAATAGATAGCATGGTCCATATCAGCCTCCTCCATATCAGATATTCCTCTGGACTTGGATTCAATATTGGAGCCAACAATGAAGGGGAGGTCCCACCAGACGGCACAATAAGGGCCACCATCCTGAAGCTTCACTCTGGATGCAGAACTGAATCAACAGTATGCTTTCCTAGAAACCAAGCAGGCCACAGGCTCCTAGACTTGCTATGGCTTCATACAGACAACAAACCCCAGAGGTAAATCTAGCTGAATATCTTCCCTGGGGTGGAGATAGGGGGAAGAAGGTGTGTGTGGCTATCTTGCCAAATGCCAGAAGTTACTGAACATATCTCCTCTGCTAACCTATCTGGGGACTGAAGCCAGAGAACTTTTATTTTAATGGTATCATGTTATCTGCATCTAAAAAATTGAAATACCTACAGATGGTACATTAAAGCCATTTCTGTAATATCCCAATAGTAAAATTAAAGATAACTGAGGTATTTTCCATTTAACAGTAACTAAGTACAAATAAAATTTGGTCTTTAAAATTACCATCCCAGATTTTAAAACAGCTGTAATTAACTGATACTTGGCCACCAATAACACAGCCAAAACTTCCTAGGGCTATCACTTTATTTATTTATTTATTTGGAACCAGGGATTGAACTCAGGGACACTCGGCCACTGAGCCACATCCCCAGCCCTATTTTGTATTTTATTTAGAGACAGGGTTGAGTTGCTTAGCGCCTCACTAAGTTGCTGAGGCTGGCTTTGAACTCTCGATCCTCCTGACTCAGCCTCCCAAGTCGCTTGGATTACAGGCGTGTGCCACCACGCCCGGCGAGGGCTATCACTTTAGAGAGATTATTGTCCCCCTCTAAGAGCCACTATAAGCATTAGACACATATTACTCCCAGAGCCCATATATCTTACCAATTAATGAAAGCAAGAATTCTATCCACTGTACCTTCCTCCTCCACTTGGCATGCATAGCCTTCTTTCTTTCCTTACCAAAGAATTCCTGAATAGAAACATCTTTTCTGTGACCTTACAACATTCAGATGTGCTGTCTGTTATGTTCTAGTCTCACAGTGACTGTCCCCAGATTTGGGATGTCCTATTTCCTGTTTTGTTGTTTGAGACTGTCTACTTTCCTTCAAAGCTGATTAATCTCAGGGGCCTGGAGTGAAGGCCACGAGGCCACGTAATATTAAGGCACCAAGAAAACTTCAATGCTGGTTTAATGTATTTGCAGTACCCAAAATTAGATCACCTTCCTCCTCCTTTGACAGCCTATTTTTTCCTGCTACGATTTACAGTTCTTCCCCCTCTAACAACTTGAGTTAATTTCTACTCTGAGGGAAGCCAGAAGCAAAGGCGAAGGTGAAGCTGTGGCTCTCCACAGACCTGAGGAGGTAAAAGTGCAACAATGAAGCCAGCCAGCGTGATTTCCCCAGGCACGATCGAGACGGGGCTGGATGGCCAGCATCAGGACAATGGCGGCCGAGGACCTGAAGAGATGTGAAGATGTGTTCCCCAGTGGTGATGGAAAGAGGCCCAGGGTGGGCCTCCAAGATGCAGGATTAGAGAAGAACCGGAGTCCTTGATAATAAGCTGCTCTTCCTGCCAGAGCCGGTGACTCTGCTGCAACCTTTCCAGTACTCTGAAAACAAAGCAGTCCCCTTGGGATAGGAGCATATAGTCCTGCTTTTTCACATACTCGGCAAAATGTTTTCAGATAATTCCATTCAAAATCACAGGTATTATTTTGAAATTTTTCACTAAAGTCTAAACGGAAGTTTTATTTTTGTATTGTATTTAACCAATCTGAAAATGCACTTATTTATAAATTAGGCAGTGAATTCATACACAAGATGAACATTCATAAGAAGATTACAGAGGGAGAGTGTGGGTTGGAAAGGCCATCCACCTTGGGTTCATGATCTTGTTCCTTCACTTATCAGTTAGGAAATCCTGGACCTTCAGTTTTTTCTAAGACTAATAATATGAAACATCTAAGATTGAAGTAAGGATTAAATAATTCAGAGGTAAGGATCAAAGCCCTAGCATATTGCACAGTGCCTGGCATGTAGTAGGTGCCCAATAAATATTATAACTTAATACCAAGTCCCCAAACTTAGAAAGTACTTACTAAATAGTAAATCTTAAGATATTTTCCCTGACTGCATGGAACTAATAACCTGAATGGGTTAAGACACATGATAAAACCATAATGATTTCTTCACATAGGTATTCATATGCAGAAATCTTCCAGGATACAAATGGTGCATGCTAAGAGAGTACAAAGGCTCATTACAGAAGAGGTGGGACAATAATAATCAGTATGGCCTAGCTCACCTGAAAAGGCAGGTGTGTCCAGATAGGCAAATCCAGGGAGGTCAAAAGTAGATCAGTGACTATCAGGGACCAGGGGAGGATTTTAGGGGTGATAAAAATATCCTAAATTAGTAGTGATAATGGCACAACTTTGTAAATATACTGACTCCCACCAAATTATACATTTTAAAGGGGAGAATTTTATGGTATATAAAAAGTCACAGTACACCAAAAAAAAAAAAAAAATCAGGACTCTGGTATGCCATTTTGCATATTTCTTTACTTATAGGTGATATCAATTCAGAAATTAGGTATCTGGTTGAAAAACATTGGTATCACTTGCCCCTATCATCAGAAACAGATCATGAACATCCCTGAATTGTTCTTTCCTACCCCTACAATTAGCTATTAATTAATTTCCTTGCACTTAAGAGTATAAAGATTACTGTTTTCAGTTATGCTATGTCTGTTTAATGCGTCACAGTGTCTTAGGAGTTAAGAGCATATTTGCTAACTAGAGAGCAATAGATGGCAATTCTCTGATACCACCTACATGAAAGCTGATAATTCCTTGAGTAAAGACAGTAGAGGTGCCTTTTAGCATCCTTTAATTATCCAATCAAAAGGTACAAGAAAGCAATAGAAAGCTGGAACACTACCAGTGTGATTGTGCTTTATGCCTATTTTATAATTACATTTAATTGTTATTTCTGATGCCACCCTTGGAAATATCTTAGGTTACCTTTCTCCTGCCCTTCAGAACTTCTGAACTAATAATAATTTATTATTGTAAAATTGTGTTAATTCAGTAAGAAACGGGCAGATGATGGGTATCAAATACCCCAAATAAGCACACATACTCTAATCTTGTGTTTAGTTTATATTAACCTGTGTCAAATATATTTTTTTTTGCTAAAAACATGAAAGATTTTAATTGTGTCAGTTCCAAATTTGTAATATATTATGTGAACAATCACATGTGAACCTTAATTGTGTGACTGAACACACAGGTATGTGTATTACCCACTACATTAAATGCCAGATTACAGTGTATTAAGCATCAGATGTACTCTAAAATTATTTGGTAATAAAAGAAAAAGGCGATTTGGCCTCTTGCTGAGTGGTTTCTTTTGTCACAGCTGTTACCTGCCTGATCACACTCAGAATATCTGGCTAGGTGCTCTTAAAGTTATCAATCAAATGTGAAGCAATCGAAGGCTGGCTTGGATTTCCTGCTTGAGTCAACAGGAAGTAAAAAATTAGTCCACTGCTATTCTGTCCTATTTTAGTTTTAAAAAAATTTAAATATGTGGGAGGCAAACAAAAGACTTCTGCTAAAACAACTGATGGAGCCTCTGCAACAATTAATGATTAAAATGTCAAAGAGGCACCCTGGATTTAGCCCCCTAAACTCAAAGAGCAGTCTAATTTTAAAGTGCATGTATCAGAGAAGAACACATACAACAAATAATTTTTACTCAATTAAATCTCAGGGCTGGCAAAGGGTCCAAAACAGTAGAGGAAAAAAATTCACATTGCCTCATTTTCATTTTTATTGTGGGCCACAGGAGATGACAGTGAGTGTTCCTTGTATTAGAAGTATTTTTCAATTCTTGCTGCTAAATAAAAGGAAGCTTACCCTTGGGGAGCAAGATTTGGGAGACAAGGTAACTGTTCACAACAAGAACCCCCACCCACTTTATTAGCATTATTGTACTTTTGAACACTTTCAAGTTCTACTCTTTTTTGCCAGAATGGACTTAAGAAATCCAGAATATTCTGGAAGACAGGGGAGTGAGGTTAGACACTGGTTTCTGGAGTGAATGGTTGAGGTTCTCAGGAGTTTGCCCCAAGTATGAACTATTCCAGGACAGTCACTTCTAGCAAAACCTGGCATTGAGTGGAGAGAAACCCGCCCTGTCTTTCCCCATCTGTTCTTTCTCTTCCATCTCCTTTTCCTCATCCCAGAAGCAGTGGCTAGAGAAGGGATCAGAGGAAGGGAAAGTCTTCAGAGTAAGAAAAACTTTCCAGTTTCCCTGTTTTGTGGCTTAGGTTGTATAGTATAAGAGGAATAAGCAAAAAGCAAACAAAGAAACTGGCTTATGGAATCAAAGAACCTGGCTCAGTTTATTAGTCCTGGTTAAATTACTTAATCCCTCTGTGTCAGTTTCCAGATCTATTAAATAGACATAAAATATTCGTCCTTGCAGGTTTATTGTGAGGAAAGATTCTGACATGTGGTAAGTACTTAATAAGCACTGTTGGCCTTCCTGTGTGTGCTGGGAGGTACTGGGGGGGAGTATAAATGGTGGCTTTTAGCCTCCACAATTGAAAGTACCAAATGACTGTACTGGGTGACCCTAAAAGCAGTTACAGACCACTGGGTACTGTTTTTGAAAGGGGTTTATAAGTCTCAATTACAAATGTCAGTTGGTTCTCTCCATAACACTTTAAATCAGGATGACATAAAAATACTAGGGGATTTTTTTCAGGTGGATCAAATTCATATTTTAAAACAAACTATACACAATTTTAAAATAAAAATTTATTATGTGTATGATTAGATATATAAATACATATTTTATATATTTTGTGCATATAATTAGGCATATTTTCCATTGTAATTCAACCATTACTGACAAAGATGGCAGAAGAAGGAATGAGATGCAAAATTGAACATAAGTAGATGAAAATAGAATAACATGTAAATGAAGCAGAACAGCATTTTCGGCCACATTTTAGCACCTTTAATTTAAAGAACTATAAAATTTTCTTTGCAGTTTCTCCATGATCCAGTCCAAACATCTGAAACATGGAATAATTGTAAGTACACATGAGAATTGGCCTCATAATAGTTTTCTCATTTTCCAGATCAATTTAAGAAGTATTTACTTGCTTATATATACACACACATATGTGCATATATCTCGAAGCAAAGTTATATGAATCTCATCATATGCATGCCTTTTCACCCCTTCTTTCCTTCTTAATTTGGACAGGTCTCCCCAGCTTATCTCTTCCATCCATATTGGCACTGTCTAGCAATGTCACCCACAGTAGCAACTCATTTACATCCTCACCTATATATCTCCAGGCTGAAATAACCATATACACACACACACACACACACACACACACACACACATACACACACATACAGAGAAGTTTTTCTCTTTTCATTATTTTTAATAGATGTGGGAGCATCTATTACACAATACCCAAGGATGCCCTGATCTATACAGATTTAGCTCAATCTTTCTCTACCTTATACATCTAAAATTAACAGTTTTATAATGCTTGACATAATACCAGAAAAACAAACACAATTTAGAAGCATTTTCAAAAGTAATGCTGAAATAAATGGATTCTGGGGTCAGTCTTTATTTATACTTGGTGATTCACACGTGGCACCTGGTCAGGAAGGGCTTGATTTTCAAGCCATTGTCTTGTTTTCACTGTTTTTTGTTGTTTTTTTTTCTCTTATTGGTGCCTGCTGTTCATAGTATTGCTCTATCCACAAAGATAAAATTTCAAAGGTTTCTGGAAAGCAGTTTTAGCCAAGATACAGGCATGTGCTGGGAGAGTCAGGCACAGGTACAAGGAAGGCCAAAGGAAAGACTGAAAGTCAGAGTGGGAAGGAAGTGAACAAGGTTGAGATTGTCCAGAAAGCTGGAGGGGGGTGGGGCAGAAGGGCCACCTCACAACAGCACAGCAGTGGCCACTCACTAGCGTCTCAGCCACTATGGCTCTTATTTGGTGTCTTACTTGTCAAGGCATCACAGGAAAAGTTCTCAACAAAATGAGTCCTTGTACCCCTACTACTCATCTTAGGGCATTTCCTTAGGGCCTTCTGTTCTCCCCCATGTTCCCAGTGCCCCAAGTTCCCATCACTATTCCCCTCTAAAACCTGTTTCAATTAAAAACCAATTGCCATCCAGCCTAGAGTGAGGTGAAACCTCAGTGTAGTTTTAACTTACATTTCTCTAATTTCTAGAGATGTTGAACATTTTTTCATATATTTGTTGACCATTTGTATTTCTTCCTTTAAGAAGTATCTGTTTAGTTCCATTGCCCAATTATTGATTGGGTTATTTTTTTATCTGCTGTGAAGTTTTTGGAGTTCTTTGTATATCCTGAGAATCAATGCCCTGTCTGAGCAAGGATAGGGGGAAAAGGTTCACTCATACATTGCTGGTAGGACTGCAAACTAGTGTACCCTCTCTGGAAAGCAGCATGGAGATTCTTCAAAAAACTAGGAATGGAATAACCATATGACCAGTTATCCCACTCCTCTGTATATATCCCAAAGATTTAAAATATAGCAATGCAGCCACATCAATGTTTATAGCAGCACAGTTCACAATAGCTAAGCTATGGAGCCAACCTGGATGCCCTTCAACAGATGAATGGATAAAGGAAATGTGGCATAGTTATGCAGTGCAATATTACTCAGCCATAAAGGAGAATGACTTTATGGCATTTGCAAGTAAACAGATGGATCTGGAGACTATCATACTAAGTTAAATAAGTCAATCCCAAAAAGCCAAAGGTCAAACGTTTTCTCTGATATGTGGAAACAATCCATTATAAGGGGGAGGGAGATAGAAGTTCAGTGGAGTAGAGACAAAAGGGAATGAAGGGAAAGGATGGGGGATAGGAAAAGACAGTGGAATGAATCTGACATAAGTTTCCTATGTACATATATGAATATGCCACAGTGAATCTCACCATCAGGTATATCCACAAGAAATTAATTAAAAAAAACTATGGCTAAATGGCAGATTAATAGAGGGAAGGGAGCAGGAGTGGGAAGGGAAGGGGAAGAAGCACTGGGGTCAACATTCGAATAAGAACCGTCCCATGCTTGTATAATTATAGCAAAACAAATTCTGTCATAACTAAAAAAAACAATAAAATAAAATTTTAAAAAAAGAAATAAAAGGACACATTTATGCCAAGATTTAGATGAATGATAACCTTAAAACATACCTGCCAGTAGTTTGCATTTTTATATGAACCAAAGCCTTTTAATAAATAAAAATCTTCAACAATAGTTTTTCTATCAAATATAAGAGAAGCCTTGGAGAAGGACCTGTGGAGCATCCCCAGCACTGCCAGGACACACAGAAACCTCACAGGGCATGGACCTGAGAACCCTCACAGAGCACTCTGCCCAAGGTATGAACATCTACAGGCAAGCCTTTGGCTCAGTCACCGACCAGACATAGGAGACTAACAAGTCACTTTGCTTATCTGGGTCCCAGTTTCCAATTTGTAAAATCAACATCTTGAACTAGATGACTTCAAGGTCACTTCCAGCTCCAAGAGCCCCTGTGTGAATTGAGTAGTCCTCACCTGGACTCTCCAAGAAGTTTATGCTTGTCAGTTTGCAAAGGACATCTTAGCAAATCCAGATGGAAAGTCCCTCTTCTGCACTAGCCTCCTCCCCGCCCTGGCTGCCTCACCCACCCACAAGCCCACACCCCTCCTTAAGGTAGAGGAACACAGCAAGTGTCAGCTCCAGTTCCATGTGTGTGCTGATTAATTGCTTGACTTTTCCATTTGTTCTCAGCTTTTCTATCCACAGAACTAAACTCTACACTGCTGACTGGGTGGCTTTGTTTCAAACACGAAAGGCTGATCATGGCAACTCCAGCTCAGTAAGCTCCAACGGTTCCCATCACTGGCTGTAGCAAGCACTGCTGGTCACCAACTCTGCAACCAATCGTTCCCTTCCCCCCGCTTTCTACCAGAAGCCCAGTTTTGTTCCAGTATCCTCTATTTGAAACACATACCCTAGAAGAAGGGGCCCTAACCCAGGGGGTGAATCAAGATCGGTCTTGATTGATCCCCCATGCCAGGGAATAGTTTAGGATCCAGCATGTGATGAGATTTTGGCCACTGAGGCATGAGGTTGGGATTCTTATGAAAGACTTTCCTCACTGATTAAAAAGACACAAATAAAGTAAGAAACAAACAAGCAAGTCTCTTCCTCTTGAGTCATCATATGACCAAGAAAAGAGCCAATCAGAACAAACCATCAAAGAATAGAAGAATAGAAAGAACCTGGTCCCTAATGATAGAGTTGAGCCACTGAATTCAGTAATCTTGGGACTGTCCTGCCTTCGAGCTTACCATATATGCTAATACATTTTCCTTAGTGTCCACACCAGCTGAGTTGTGGATTTCTTTTCCCTGCAGCTGACTGCTTACCGATACCGTCATAACAAGCAGACATAACAGAATATACAGACATAACAGAACAAAGCTAGCACAAGGCTCTCACGTTCCGATGGCCTCAGTGCCATCAGTACAGTGAGGCTCCAGCCACCCTCCCCCAGATTATCCACCCTGGTAAGCACCACTGCTCATCCTTTAGGTTCTGACAAAGCCACCTCCTCCTCTGGGAAGCTTTGCCCAGTTTCCTCAGGCAGACTCCTGTCCTCATTTCCCACAGCATGGCATACGTGCCTCCATTGTGTGGGAACTGTTTGCACACCTGTCAACCGCACTAGACTGTGAACTTCTTGAGGGCAGGGGCCTCAAGGACCTGTTTCTCCCTTCTTACCAGCCCAACACAGGCCTGGCTCACGGGGACATGGTCTGTGTCTGCCACAGGAATGCACGACCGGCCTCATCTATCACCTTAGGAATGCTGCTCACCCTCATTTGGAAAGTTTAATTACTTTGTGCCTCGGTGTGGGCCTTGCCCAGGAGGCTATCACTCAAGTTGACATTCAGAATTATAGAAGTGTCTGAAACCATATAGGTCCCAATTCCTGAGACCTTCACAAACTTTGACAAGTGTTTTGAGATAATTATACCTGCAGTCTGATAGTCACTCATGTTTGCTCCATCAAGAGAAATGAAGAATGGAGGGAAATGTGCCCCACTGTACTGGGCACTGGAGGAATCCTGCCCTGCACCCCAGTTCCAAGATGCACAAACACTGAGGCACAATGCATCTCCAGGCTGATCCCTAAGAGCATCAGTGTAGGCTTAATTTTCAGAGTGATCAAAATTTTCAAAAAGGGGACATGAAACAAGGTTTCAGCCCATAAATCCAAATTCTGAATGACTCTAGAGCCAGCTCTTCTGGATATTCTGACACTGCTTAGCCTGAACTAGATGTCCTCTTCTGCACCATGCACCCTGCTGCCCCCTCTCTCTCCTACACACACACACACACACACACACACACACACTCACACTCAACTTTTCTCTGCTTGTTTTGGTAGCTCTGGTGAGTGACAGTTTAAAAATTCCTATCTGCCCAGATGTGAACCAAGGTCACACCCTATAATGCAAATGACCTACTACTGAGAACCAGAACCCAACAATTTCAGTGATTCCCCATTCAGGCCAAAAGCACTCTTTTGGACATGTAGATCACGTTTTAAGTGACAGGGGGTGAACAATTACTCTAGGGTTGAGATGACTCATTTAAATAGCATAATTCAAATACCCTATTCATCTTGCAATATAATCAACTCCTGAGGGGTTGCTATACTCCTTGCAGGGGGAAAAAGTGACAAAGAAGGAAAATGCAGAAAAATTACATTGCCTGGGTAGACAGGTAGAGAGGATGGAGGGTCAGGGTGAGCAGGATGCTGGCCTGCCATAAAGATAGCAGCCCTGATGGGTCTGCGAAAAGCAAACAGGTAAACTCCCTGCACTCTTTCCAGAGTCACACATGGGTCACCCCTGGCTGCTTGCTGTCTGCCTGAAAAACACATGAATGCTAGGCTGGAGTCATTCCATCGTCAAAATGTGCTGAGTGCCTACTATGTGTTAGCACTGGGGCTGCAAGGAAAAGACACCACCACCACCACATGAGGAGCCCTCCCAATAGCAGGGAAGAGAGGCAGTGCTAGAGTGGAGAGGTAGAAATGGCACTTCTGAGAGACAGTGAATTCTGAGGGTGCCAAGACGGGCCTCACAGGACACGTCTAAACTGTCTCAACAGGTGAGTAGAATCCACTAGGTAATAAGGAAAGGTATCTTGAGCCTCTAAGAAAAGACTCAGCAACAAGGAGATGTGTCAAAAGGTAGGGAGCTGAGAGTGGTTTGGGGTAGGTAGGCGAGAGTCATGGAGTCATGGCGGGTAGGAGATATACTTTCACATCTAGGCCCATCCTTAAGCAAAAGAAAGCAGATCCTCGACTGCTTTCTTTTGACCTAAATTCTGGGCACACTCTTAATATCCATCATTCCCTTTCCAGGCTTTTCTCTCTGAACTTGTGTCTTCTCCTCTGCCTTGAGGGCTCCATTGCCTTGTTCTTCTTGTCTGCCTGGACCCCCTGTGTCTCTGTGATGTGCACCCATGTTCCTGGGCAGACCAGGGCTCACCTCTGGGCTCACCTCTCCCCTCATCTTGTATGGTCACTTGGTCAAGATGGACTGCATCTCTACTTTAAAAAGGTGAAGACACCATCCCTGCCTTCAGGATCAGCTCCTACAAGGAGCTTGTGAACCCAAAGTCCTGTGACACAAAGCAAGATGTACAAGCCACAGGACAAACATCAGGACAGTGAGATTCCTGGTGCCCACTTGAACACTGAAGTCCCGGGCTGCCTCACTCTACAATTAAGGCTGCAGGAGCCAAAGGCCTTAAGAGAGCCCCACTCTGGCCATGCCACACACCTCTTCCAAATCCAGTGTCCCACACTGCATTGTCTTAATCCATGACCCTGATTTTATTTCATCACTTTCATCCTCTATTTTGAGAATTGTCTGATTCCTTTCCTACCTGATGGCCAATTGTCTTAGAAGACAACACAACAGTTAGGGAGAACAGAAGCTTTGATTTTAGGTACAACTAGGCTTGAATCCCAGCTGCAGCAAAATGAGGACCCACTATGGAACTGAAGGAGATGGTGATGCTGCACAGCTTCAAGACACAGGAAGCACTTAATAAGACTTAACCTCCATTGGTTAGTTTTGGGATCCAGCACAGCTGCTCCCCTCCTCAAGTTCACGTCTACTCTTCTCTGAGTCCCACCATTTTCTTCCTTCCTTATTCTTCCCCACCTTGACCTTTATCCATCAGTAAGAGTGACAACACAACAATCTGGGAACTCAAGAACTTCATGAAGGAGGTAGCAATGGGGTGGATCTTAACGGCAAGTAGTATTTGGACCTGTGGATCTGGCAGGAGGAGGGCATGCTGACAAATGAGAAATAGCAAATAATGACACAGGCAGAAAAGCACATATCTTGTAGGTACGCCAGTAAGGATTGTGGGGTCCATGCCCAAGAAATGATAGAGATCAGGATGGACAGGGTCAGAGACAATCGTGTGTAGTTCCTAGAAAACCACACCCCTGGGCAAATGTGTGTGTGTGTGTGTGTGTGTGTGTGTGTGTGTTTTGGGTGCTGCACGGTGACTCCAGGTATACAGGATGCATCAGGAAGGGAAGACACCAAAGCAGAGGCAGATCCTTGAGGACAACCCACATGTCAGGCAAAGCATTCTGCTCATGAGCTCAGAAGCACCAGGCTTCAAGTTCTGGAATGGAGGAGGCGAGTAGTCTTTGTTGGCTCAACTGTAAAATGAGAGGCTTAACCTTCATGTTGAGTCCATCAGCCTGACCACTCAGGGCAGCCAGACCTCAGGAGAGATACTCAATCTTTGGGTGCCTTCATTTCCCTCATCTGTAAAATGGAGGCAAAATCACAATCCTTTCCTTGAAGTGCCAGGAACCACGTCTCCCACTCAGTAAGAGTTAAAAATGTCATCTGTCAGAAGTCCTTGCAGCTGAAATATTTTCACATGCTCTCCCACTGGAGAAACAGCCATTTAAAAAAACAAATCCGGAACCCAATCCTGACCAGTCTGGGATAGGACATTTAAGTTTCTTTCTGGCACATTTTTCAAACAAATCAATTCAAGTACATAATGATCACCTCCAGATATAAATTGTCCTTGAAAATGTCAATGTATCATTAGAAAGAGAGACATACAATTCTAAGTCCCCAAAGCAGTAAAACTTGAGTGAGACTTCAATTCTGGCTCAGACTTAGCCTCGGTTTCCAAGAGAAGGTACTCTCAGAGATAGGTGGCACACTACTTGTTTTCCTGTGCGATTCATGGGTCTCTAGAAAAAGAACAGAAACAGAACTGTGAATAAGTGTTTGTCAAGATCAACAAAATCTTAGACGTCTCCAGATTTTGTCTGTGACAGATCACTTTGGTGCCCCCTAAAACTTAGGACTTGTATTAAAACTCCAGCTAGTAGTTCCTGCTTCCATTCCTAAAGGAAATTCTGGGAGTTTCTAGCCCTGTTCCACCCTTCCAACACACCTTGTATCTACCTGGGCTTCGGCCTGTCTTCCCAGTGAGCAGGATGCAAGGACATGTTTGTCTTTTTCACCTTTCTGTCTCAGAGCCTCCCAGAGGACAATCACCACACCTACTGTGTATTTGATTCCCATAATCCACAGCAGACTGGCACCAATGTGCATGCCCTTTCCATGACACTGACTGCTTCCCAAACGCTGATAAAGATACCTGTGATAAATGGATGTCAGAGCCTTTACATCCTATGCTTTTCTTTCCTCCCAGAATACTCTTCCCTGGCATTTTTGAAACTTCTCAAGCCTCCTCGGAAGCATTTCCTTACTGATCCCCATTCAGCTTTATTTCCTGCCGCTGTGTCTGCGTTAGCTCTCATGAACTCATGTGTGTTTGAAGAATGGTCGCCTCTTTGGGTCTTAGGCAGACTGCCACACTGAGCAGGCTCTCTGGGTTGTGTCCTTGGCTCTGCCATCTGTTCTGTCTACCAGATACTCCTCACAGCCCATGCCTGGTCCTGCCCTGGTGTCACACAGAAGACATATCCCTAGGGGAGACAGCAGGGCCCAGGTCAGAGATTCTCACCGTCACCTACAAAAGATGACAAAAATCATAGGTGACCACATGCCTGCATTGGTTTCTAGGAGCAACATAGGACTGTTAAAGGTGTTTGTCTTTAGAAATAAGGACTAAGCATTAGGTTGGAGGAGTATGGAGATTTTCTCTTCTGGACTGTCTAAATTTTTACTTGAGTCACACATGTCATTTAAGGTTTTTGTTTTGTTTGCTTTATTAAAAAAAAAAAAATTTGGGTACCCAAGTACTACTCTTAGAGATTGTCACTTAATGTATCAGCATTTTTATTTTGTTTAAAGTTCAGAGTGATTGGGATTAGAGGGGGAAATTGTGTGTGGGTGTGTTATAGGTGAGTGCTCATGTGACTGTGCGTGGCAGGGTGGGAAATATGGACAGGATGCTCTAGCTAAAAGAAAAACAATTCCTCTTCCCAGTGTGGCTTCTGTAGAAGTTACCCCCACGTCCCCCCACCCAAAGCCAGATTGGACCATGAGCTCAGACCATGGCCTTTTCTCAAGGAACCGTCAGGAATGGTGCCTGTTTCCCCATTGCGGGGCAGGCAATTAGGAGTGTGGAGCATGGGCAGTCCAAGTCCTGGCTCCAGGCATGAGAGATAAGCCAGTCTCTCTGCCTGCACTTCCTCATGGAGACCACCTCATAGTGCCTTGTGAGGACCAGGCCTGGGAGGGAAGTAGCGCCGGAGAAGTGCTGGCTATTACCGTGCACAGAGAGGAGGGGAGAGCCCCTCACTGTCCCTGAGTCTGAGCTGGTCTTCTTTCCCTCCTGTTGAGCCAGTATCCCACCATCGTTTGGTTGTGTCCTAGGTCTCAAATCCTAGACAATTCACGGCCTGTTTGCCGTGTTACTGGGGTGCTGGCTGCCTGAGGAAGGTACTGTGTCTCAATTAATATTTGCTGCCTCATGCACCACCTGCAGTGGCCCTTGTGTACCATAAAGTGTGTCAGCTGAGGAGTCCCTTAGCCTAAAAGCCCAGCCTGCCCTGTGGGAAGTGCCAAACCACAGGAGGCAAGCCAGCCACAGAGTGGTCAAGACACCACTCTCCATTGTGGTAGCCACTCTGATTTTCTCAAAGTCACCACCTTGCCTCTGTCTCCCTTTCTCTGGAGCCAGCTGGATCTCAGATATTCCTTGGAGAACACATCCAGCCTAATCTGTGTTTTTCACGAACTTTTTGGAAACCCTGAATAGGGATAAGTGCATACACACATACACAATTCTATACTTTTCCCCCTTCCAGAATTAGCCAGTGGCCATTTCTTCCATTTACTCAGTTGAAAATACAGATGCTTCATTTCACACAGACACATGAAGGTTCAGCTAGAGCACCTGCTTCTTCCAGAAAGCCATTCCTGCCCTGACCTCCTCAGGGCACTCACCTCCCTCCCAGCACGTCACCACCTTATGCTGAAGTTGGCCTCTTCCTAGGCATGCTTGAGCTACGCGTCTTCTCCTCTGCCATGTCACACACGTCCAAACTTCAGTGCATTTCTTGGCATGGAGTAGGTGCAGTAAATGCCTTTTGAGTCAAACTCCCATTCTCATCTGACCCTGGCTGACATTCTCTGAGGCCCCTGTAAAAAGCAAACAGGTGTTAGCTACCTTGATGTGCAGTCTCCAGACCAGAGTGGGTGGAGTGAGGGTGGAAGGCAGGTTTGTCTCTGAGACAAAGCTTGTAGTCAAGAGTCTGCAGGTATTTGAAAGAGAATTGGTCGTGTCCTGGGCCTCAAATCCTAGACAATTCACTTCATCAGCAGCTTGGCCCTTTGTTCTTTATTAAAACTGCGAGAAATAACCTTGCCACACTACTGCTGCTATTAATAATGTGTAGGCCTTATCACATTGCGTATTGTATTATGAAAATTGAGTGCCAACACAAGGGAAAACTGATAGGAAGAAGCTACCTAACTGTTGATAAGGGAGAGACTTCCTTCTGACCTCACTTAGCTCCCTTCTGGGCCTTTGAATAAACTGCAACCTCCTCAGCCAGCTCCGCTCCCCGCTCCCTGGCGCTCGCTGCACAAACCAAAGGAGGCAGGGGCACTTTCTGCAGAGCGCTGCCGGCCTTCCTAAGGAATGGGTTTCCATCTGCACTGTGGCCAGCAGTGTGCATTCAGAAGGACCAACAGGACTTTCAAAAGATAGGGACGCCATCCAATCCACACAGCGCCGGGTTTTTTTAAGAACATCTTCCCATAGTTTCCACTTCAGCCTTCCAAACCACACTTTAAATAGGGCGTCATCCTCACTTATGTGACCTTGTTCTCATTCGGTGTGAACCACGAATTCTTCTAAATTAAAGAGTGTGCAGGGGTGGTAGCCATGGTGACATCCTCACTGGCTACACGCCGCCCCCCTCAGGGGCCGTCCAAGGGGCTCCACACTGGGAAGCCAGCTCTGCTCCCCTAACTGCCACTCCTTGGTGGCAGGGAGGAGGTTTCCATCTACAGTTCCCTAAACACACTTTTGCAGATCATCCTACTTGAGGAAGGAGGGCTTCAGAATCCAGCAGTCCTAAAAGGACCCTGAGGAAAAACTCCTCAGGACTTTCTTTTGCCTAAGAAAAAAAGAAGAAGAAGAAAAGAAAAAGGAAAAAAAAATCCAGGGCTGAAACCAATAAAGATCTGGTTTAACTTTCTAAAATAGAGTCTTATTCTTTCTGGGAAAACCCTGCCCAGTGACCCAAACTGATTTCCTTCATTTCAAATGCAAATCGCTCACGCACGTGCTGGGGAGCATTTTCGGAAGGTAAATGGTGGCATCAGTGATGTCCAGCTCAGCACCCCTCTTTAGCTTTCCATCACCAGACCTTATCTTTCCAGAACACAGATGAAAAGGTCTGAGGGAGGGAGTGATCATAGAGACGGGAACGGCTTTTATTAAAAGAGTGTTTTCCCAGACCTTAACTAAACCTCATCCACTTTTGTCAGTCAGGGCCGACAGTTGAGAGCAATATTAGAAGAGGTAATTGCATGTATCAGTCAACAGCTTTTGTCCCGTGGCCGCCGAGAATTACAGTAAAACGGGCACAGGAAAACGGCATACTGGATTAAAGTCAAAAAAGCTCTTTCTCTAGTTTCTCCCCACTTACCAGCTGTTATGTTCTGCTGTAGAGACAGAAGCAGCAATAATATCTGGGGGAAATCTAGCCCACCACAGTCTGGGTTTGCTCCCCCCTCTGCTTTCCCTCCACCTTGAAAGCGATTAATCTTTGACTTTAAAGAGAAACTTTTTCAAAAAGTATTCTACCTCGCCATAGCAACTAAGCTCTTAGCTCTATATGAATTTTTCTCCCATTAAAGTATATGAACACATATAAACTCCGGACCTTCTATCATTTCTTAGACTGACTATAAACCAACCAGCTCAGAGCCTTTGATGTCACTTGGTAACTGGTCCTAAGAGTTGCCTAAGTAAACAGTTTGCAAGACACAGACACATTTTATGTACATTTGGTTGTAAATCACACCAAGCCAAACTCTGATGAACAGTTAGCCTCAGGGTCTGAAACTCACCACAGGTATGTGGGTGCCCGAGTAAGAGGAAGGGAAGGCAGAGACTAACTTATTCCCCAGCACTGGCCCAAATCCACCCAAGGCAAGTGCGGTTGTCACCAGGTCCCTGGCGATCCGACACCACGACCTAGTCCAAGACCCTATTTTAAAAGAACACCCTCTAGGCTATGAGAAAATAACTACCCAAAATGCCTCCAGAGGCTTTGGACACAGAGGTAAGGGTCACTCTTAGAGCAAAGCTGAGGACACATCAGACGGAAACTGGCTGCCCAGAAAGAATAGCAACCTACTCCAGGGAGACTGCAGGGTCAGCAAACAGGAGGTCAGTGTTATTTCCGAGAGACTTTGTGAAAAAAGGACAGAGATAAGTTTGGTGAGCTCTACCATAGGTCTGACAGAGGACAGCTGAGAGGCCAGTGGTGGCCACAGAAAGCTACTTGGCTAATGAGCTAGATTCTTAAATACTTGAAATCCCTGGCACTTCAGGGTAGCCAAGGTCACCTTCACGATACAACAGTAAACAGTTATTTCCATTTTACAGATCAAGAAATTGAGGTTTAGGGAGATCAGGCAACTCAGCCTGGTAGATGCAGTGGTAAGTACTAGAGACTAAATGGCAATCCAGCCCTGCCTTCTCCAAATCCTTACTGGTGGTGCTAGAACCATCTCACACTGTGTGGGCACAGCTTCAGAGGTGCTCAATTCTGGACACCAGAGAAGAGGGACAAGCCTACAATACCTTCCAGGGCATCTGATTTATTCAAATAGTGATGAGTGTCAAACGCAGACGAAATACCATGATATGGGATTAAGTAGTTGTATAGATGAATATTTTAAAGCATACATTTCACATTAAATTCAGTGACTGTATTAGATAGCAGGATATAATGTATATATTTTAAAGGCTGAACAGGTAATGAATTAATGATTCAAAATTCAAACAGGTACAAAGTGGATAGTTTCTCACCCTCAAGTCCTAATTATTCTCCTCACAGGTAAATCATATATTATCTATTTATGCAGATGCATATAAATGTGGTCTTCTTTGTCTCTTCAAACATAATTTTTAAAAAATGATTTTTTTTTCTGTACTTAGCTTTTCTTTGTTTAAAAAGAAATCTTGGAACCAGGCATGGTAGCACACACCTGTAATCCCAGAGACTCAGGAGGCTGAGGCAAGAGGATCACAAGTTCAAGGCCAACCTCAGCAATTTAGCAAGACCCTGTGTCAAAATAAAAAAGGACTGGGGTGTAGCTCAGTAGTAAAACACCCCTGGGTTCAATCCCAGTATAGAAAGAAAGAAAGAAAGAAAGAAAGAAAGAAAGAAAGAAAGAAAGAAAGAAAGAAAGAAAGAAAGAAGGAAGGAAGGAAGGAAGGAAGGAAGGAAGGAAGGAAGGAAGGAA